>JAVCKT010012197.1:0-28373 GCA_032273925.1 Rhynchotus rufescens | reverse complement strand
AGGAGAGCATGGTGGACTGCCAGCCCATCCTCTTCAGCGAGAACCCCTTCGTGGTGGCCAACCGCAAGGGCAAGGCGGCCGCGCTGGGGGGGCCGCCCCTGGGCTACGGCCGGGGGGGCGTGCTGAAGACCAACCTGTACTGCAAGGCAAGCGGCGTGTGGCATGCGGGCACGCAGCTGCGGCCCCCCACGACTAAACCGCTAAACCCCCCACGACTAAACCACGACTAAACCGGGCACCGCTCCTGCCTAACAGCCGCCCGGGCCTCGCTGCCGTGCGGCGCCCGCGGGCTCCTCCGGCCGCCGCCGTCCCCCGGGCGCCGCCAAGCAGCCGCCCTGGCTGGTGCTGCGGGCGCGGGGAGCCGCAGGCCCCGGGGGACGCTGGTGGGGTCGGGGTGCGGAGCCGGCCTTGGACAAAGCTGCTCCGCGGAAACCGCGGCGCTGGCCAAGCTGCTCCGCAGCCCGAGGCCACGCTGTCCTTCAGAGACAAGGATCCGGCATTCCCAGGCTTTCAGGTTTTGAGGGACAGTTTTGCTTTTTGCTCTGAAAAGCTGCCTGTATTGTATTCCCAAGTACTGCGCAGCAAACCTCAGTAGAGCAAAGACTAGAGCCCAAAATGTCGTGTGCCAGGTGAGCAGCACCCCTTTCCTCTTTCCATTTTCCTTAGCCTTTTGGGAGCTGTGAAAAGAGAACCAAAACACCCCAAAAAGGAAACGTCCCCTCCCACACAACCAGAAACAACCTGCTTGGGGGTCGTCCTTCGCCTGTAGCCTAGTTCCTTGGTGCAAATTTACTCTTCACAGATGTGTGAGCATTTGAGAGCTGAGACACACACATAGGGGAATGTCTGTAAGCTCTCAACAGCCTAAATGCCAAGGGTGCTCTTTGGACATGGCAGAAATCCAGTTTAAAGTTGCTGGTAATGGACATGAAAGGCAGTGGTCCCGAAGCGGGTGTCGTTTCTGAAGGCAGACTTCAAAACCTGGACAAAACCAGGGTTTTCTTGCTAGGATTAGTTCTGTGCTAATGAGCACCTCTGCTGAGGTGGACACCAACACCCTGCGCTGGGGCGGTCTGCAAGTAGCTCGGGCAGAACGGCTGCAATCTAGGCAGAACTGGGCAGAACTGCCACAATCTCCATCACTGCAGAGCTGAGAGGGGGCATGTAAAAAGAGGAGAAAATTAGATACCCGCTGCTTTCCAGTGTAAACTTCAGGTCCCAGCTCCTGGCTTGATCGGTGGAATGCAAGTGCTCGAGACTGACCTCAATCCAATTAACATAGTTGGATGATTCACTAGTGCATGGACGTGCTGTTAATGATGCTGAAGCCTTAGAATTGCTTAAATTGTTCTGTAAATAACATTTTTTATATATATTTTTTCATCTTTAGGCTTCTAAATTACTTTTTAAAACGTGCTTGTTAATCCTGTGGCCAGTCTTTGTATATCTGGACAATGACATGGACTCTGCTCGCATGTCATAGCTGTTGATGCATGAGTGTTGATGCCAAGAGGGTCCCATGGAAGGGATGAGATCCCTTCCTGCCTTTGAAGTAGCCTAGAACATAAGACAGTGGAGGTGGCTGGGGATAAACCTTGTCCCCTTTCATAGGAATGGCTTTGGCTGCTCCGTGTCCCTACAACGAGACGTTGGTCTGCACTGTGGCCCGTTTTGTCCAAGGCTAAAGAGAAGTTGGGGGGAAAGGATTCCCAGGGACATCTTGCAAGGCAGAAGGCTTTAACACGATGGCCTTGCAAGGCATTTGAATATGATCTTATTTCTAGTTAATATAATTCTTTTGCCATTTCTACTGGATTTTTTTGCCAGTTTCTGCCGTGGCAGTTGCTTTTGGGCCCCGTGCTGATCTTTCTCCTTCGCTGTGGTGTGGCCATAGCTGGCCCGTTTGGATGTCACTGCTCTCCTGCCTCCTGCTCTCAGTGGCAGGGCCAGTGTCTGGGGGTTCCAGCTGCCCAGTAACTCCCTAGTTTTGCCTTTTGTCTTTCAGGCTCCTGCAGGCGAGTCTGGGGCCGGAAATTCCAGGCGGGAAGCGCCCTATTCTCCTGGCAATCAGCAGGTGAGAACGCACCCCGGACACTGGGACGTTGGGACACTGAATGACCCAGGGCGTGGGGTGGGAAGCAAAGCAGGGTGGGTTCCTCGGGCAGGAGGACACCGGGACCAGCAGCTGAGAACCATGGGGGTGTTTGAACACCTCCGAGGAGGACAGAGTGCGTCAAGGGAGGCCGGTCTAAAACTAGGAGAGCTCTGCTCCTTCAAAATAGCTGGTCATAAATTCATCAAGAGGTTAATCCACCGAAGGTTCGTTTACTTACCAGTGTAATTATCAGTCAGTCAGTATCAGTACGTAATTATCAGCAGAGCAGTACCTGGAACTCCTGCACAATGGTGGTTGTCTTAAAGGATGGGCTCACTGGGCCTTAGAGAGACTAATTAATTCTGGTAATTAGGACTTCAGAAGAGATGGAGAAATTGGGATTCAGAAAATGCAAAAAACATCTTGGGTCTGGAACCCATTTTTAGGTTAATAAGCAAGTTCTGTTTCTCACTCTATCAGAAGTCTTTATCTGAAGAAAATTCAAGGCTCCTACAGCAAATAGACATAGGTTTAACCTATCCTTCAGAAATATCTTCTGAACCTCTTCAGTTAAAGTTCAGCTTTAGCTCTGAAATGGGAGGTTGTTCTGGTCTTGCATAACCATTGATTTTTTATAAGCATTGTCTATCCTGATTAGATATTCTAGCTATCTATATCAACTCTTATTTTTCCCTTTTAAATCTAAGCACTTGATTCCACTTTCCATCTGTAGGTTTCACACCTTTGTTGTGCCTTATGAAAGGAAAAAATAAGTGAATTTTAAAGTGTTTTGCTTCCGCATTCATTCCATGCCATTCTTCTTTGTATTACAAGCTAGAACGGATTGCAACCTGTGCTGTGTGCTGCCCTGTGTGTGTGGCATTGCTCTTGGCACGCAGCGGTCCCCGCGAAGGGACGCTCGTGCTCTCGTGTGCTGCGTGCCCGGCCGCTGCTCGGTGAGCGGCGCCGCGCTGGAGCGAGGGCAGCGTTCCCACCATCCCAGGGGCCGCGCCGTGGCGCTGGGAGCGGGAGCAGGGACGGGAGCACGGCGGGACGGCTCCTTGGCCTGTCTCGTGTCCCCTCAGGGCTTGGATCCTGGGCGGGCAGCGAGGGCTCCCGCTGCGAGCGCCAGCCCAGCCCTTTCCAAAGGCTTCTCCCTTGGCGGTTCCGAGTTGGTGACGTTGGCGCTCACAGGAGCTTTGTTGGCCCCGTGCTGCATTTCTAGGCTGGGTTATCAGCATCCTCAGCACGGCGTTCTGTGCCCGAGCCTTCCGTCACGTTTATGTTTGTGTTGTTTAATACCTCTTTGATCAGGGTTTGCGTGGCAGCCTCCTGCGTGCCAGGTGAGGCGGCTGGGCAGGTTTAGTTTTGTCTGCGCAGGCCCCGCTGGGTAGAACGGAACAGGTCCAACAGAAGACGCCGAAGGAGATAAGATGGGCACCTGCCTTACAGCTAATACATTGTCTGGGGATACGGGGGACTGACCTTCAAGTTGTTCCTTCAGAGTAGAAACTATAAGGATTGGGATTATTATAATATAATATAATATAATATAATATAATATAATATAATATAATATAATATAATATAATATAATTTTTATAATTATAATTATAAAAAACTATAGTTTTTTATAGTATTTTTAAAGTACTTTCCATGCGTACGACGTCCCGTAGTCCTTAGAGGATTCCTGGGCTTGTTTCGGAGCTCTTGGAGTTTTGGAACGGTTTTGCAGGTGCCCTGGGTGTGCTGCGGCGCCAGCGAGGGCCTTGCCCGGGTTCTGGTAGCGGCTGCGGGTGGCAGGCGGGTATTTGTGTGGGTACGTGGAGCTCCGTAGCGGGAGCGGGAAGGGGCGGCCCAGGGCCCCTCCGTGGGCTGGGGTCCGTGCCCGGCGCGTCCCCTCGTAGCGCGGAGGACGGGGAGCAGCTGCCGTCTGTGGGGGCTCCGCGCGGCTCCTCGCGGAGCCCGGGGCGCTTTCCTGCTGCTTCCCGGCGCACGTGGCCGCTTTGCGAGTGCTGCCGGTCTTGTGCAGAGCAGGGGGAGACACAGAGCCCGCTCGACTCCACATTTACCCTTATTCCCCTTTTCAGGCCTCCATTAATTTCATTGCGTCGCAGGATGACAACAAATCAGTAAGTACAAGTGCCACGAGGCCTCGCTGTTGTTCCCCGTGCCTTCCCTGCCCTTAGCGCCTGCCTCCCTCACCTCTCCGCTCCCTTCCAGCCCTGCAAGCCCCACTGTGGGCTCTAGCACTCGTTCTTTTAACCCACGCTCTACCTGAGGTTTGTACAATGCACTAAGCCCTAAATTTTCCTCATTTTAAAGCTTGATGCAAGTAGTTTTGCAGCTTTTATTCGTGCTGACCCTTGCAGCTTTCTCCCGCGTGGTTTCTGCTGGCTCACCCACTGCCTTCCTCCCCGCTCCCTGCTCTCTGCTGTGCCGTTCCCTGCAGCATCCATCAGTGGTGGCACCTAGCTCAAGCCCCAGGCACTTGTCCCTGCTCCTCGCTCCTGCCTGTGTTCCCATTTCTCACTGAGCTCAGCCCAGTTGCACCCCAGGCTTTGCCAGTCCCCACTTTTTCCCACCGCATCTGCTGCTCATGATACTGAATTCTCCTGGCCTCCAACGCATTCATATGTTCGTGCCATACCCCTCAGACCTTGCAGCTGCCTGCGGTTGCAGCAGCTTCTTGTGTCCTGTCCTTAGCCATCTTCACCCTAGCCAGCCTGCCTCTTTGCTTGCCCAGCAGCTTCCAGCAGAGGCAGGACCTGCTGTTTGCTCTAGTAGCCCTCGCTCCAGGCTGGTAGATGGAGCCAGCCATGAGGAATAGGGCTCACGTGCATGGATTTGCCCTATTCCCTTGCATGTCAGAGCCATCTTGCTGCCCTAACTGCTCGTTTCTCTTCTGTCTCTCTCTTTCCCCCCTGCCCTCCGCCTGCTGCTCGAGCAGACCAAGCCGGGCGTCATTCAGCCTCTCTCCCGGGTGCGACCGAACGCTGCCCCGCGCAGTTCGGAGGATGGGGACAGCCCCAATCCCTTCCAGCAGCAAGAGCCAAGCCTCAGTACCCTCAGCTCTGTAAGTGGCCTCCTTCCTGCTGAGCTGCAGCGCTGCGGCCGAGGCTGCACGTGGCAGGTGGCTGAACGCGCCGTCCGTGTAGGTGTCCCCGCGTGTCCCCGTGGGGTGGCTTCGCCCAGGCTGGGTACCCCGTTCGTGGTGCCTCTTCCTCCCGAGCAGCCATGGAGAGAGTCATGGGCAGTGCATCCCATGCAGCTTTCGGGCAGCCCGCCTTGTGTCTTCAGCCTCACCAGTCTGCCCAGTGGCCGCTCAGGCTCTTCACCTTGTTGCAGACGGGCGCTGGCTGAAATCTGCCAAGCAGCTCCGCTTTCACATCCGTATTTATAGACGAAGTGCTGCATTCTGATGTATAGAACTGTCATAGCCTTGGCGTCTTGCATCGTGGAGCAAAAGCCAGTACCATTCTGCTGGTGTCAGGTTTTGTGATTTGCAGAATTATGGATTTTTTTTTTGAAGTTTCATGCAGTCAGAATTGTAAGTTGATGGGAGAGAGTATCAGCAATCAGGTATTTCAGTTTCTGCCTTGGTAAGAAATGCCACGTCAGGAGACCTGTACACCTGCAATGTAGCCCTTCTCATCTTATTGATGCCTGTATGATGCAGTACCAAATTAGAGACCTGATCTGTAGATAAAAACAGACAAACAGCTGTATCTGATGCATGTAATCAGATGCAGGTAACTTCTGATCTTGGTGTGCTGCTTTTCAGCCTAGGCAGGAGGGAACATCATCAAGCCCCATAATTTAGCCTTTTTCCAGGAAGAAATTCTGTGGTCAGAGGCTGAGACAGTAACTGAAGTAACTAGAGGGGGTTTGATTTGCAGCGGAAAGGAAGGAGACGGTGTCGGTCCCACCTGCCTCTGTGCGTTTTTGTGATGCCAGTTCTTAGATATGATGGGGTGGAGCAGGGGCATCATAGGAGAGACAGGGGAGGAAAAGCACAGCACAGATGAACATCCAGCAGGAAGGTCCTGTTGGACCTCGTCAGATGCTTCTTAGAATAAGTGAAATTCTATGAAGGGAAAAATTTAAATTCAAAGGTAAGTCTTCTGCAGATTATAGAGCCCTGAAGGAGATGTTGCTTTATTCTAGGCAGCTGTGGCTTGAAATATGTAGAAGCATATGCTGGTAGTTTTATGAGCAGAAGTATGTGTCCTCAAAAATAAAATGGAATGAGACAAGTAGATCCCTCATGAGAAGGATCCCAGTATCAGAAGTGGCCACATGAGCCTTATCTTTCGTGCTTAAATCTGACTTGTTCAGATTTAAGGCATAAGTAGGCATCAGAGTAAAGAATCAAGAGCTGCCCTGTTCCGGACCTAGGTCCATTGGTACACGCTGGCTGGATTGGGCAGAACCCTCGAGGAGCCGGACAGCAGTGCGTGCCCTTGACCAGGAGTCAGCCACGGAATTGTGGTCAGGTCACTGAGGATCCGTGGCACTAGGACTATCATTCCTCCTCTACCCAGGCAATGAGACGTGGATACGAGTTCCTCGGAAACACGTGTGCTGCCCCGTGTCATGTGCAAACAACACGCAGCTCAGAAGGTGCTCACACCCTCACGAGGCTGCAGCCACTGTCCCTTACACGTTCTTCAGGCTTTGCAGGCTCATGACTGTGATGTGTCCCCCACGTTCTCTTTTAAATGACATCTGTGTTTATTTTTACTCTCTATCTATTTCCTTGCAGCCCAAGCCGCCTTCACCACCTTCTCCTGACGAGATCCCCTTCAATGTCAAGCAAGCCTACAAGACCTTTGCAGCAGTGCCCGTGTCACACCCTCTGCTTGAGACACAGGTAACTGTGACGAGTGAGTGGAGTTTACACAAGCCGTGGAGCAAGGGAAGATGGAGCATTATGAGTGAGCAAGGGTAGGAAGAAGGTAGTAATTTGTTTCCTCCAGAGAAAGCTGCCGTGAGAGGGACATACTGACGTGCTTGGGACTTCACTGTCTGCTCGAGTTGCAGGTGGCCACCATGCAGAGTCCTATTAATAAATATTTCTAAAAGCTAATAAAATTTCCTGTCCCTGTTAGTCCTCCAGAATATTACAATGCTGTTGCATATACTTCCTATCCTGATAGATAGAAACTGTCTGAAATTCCAGGCTCCAAGGCCAGGCTGCTCCTGTTCTCAAGATCTTTTTTGATTTTGGTCAATTTCTGCCCTTTAACTTAACCAGAATTATCCTTCTCTTCTCCTTCATCCCTCCAAGTATTTAAACAGAAACATTTAGGCTAGATGAGACTGCTGGATGTCATCTGCTGCAGTCCTCCATGCAAAATAGAATCACAGAATCTGTGATTCTCAAAATAGGGCCACCTTCGAAGTTGTGTGAGATTCCTCAGGCTTGTTCCGCCTGAGTTTTGAATGTCTCCAAAAACTGAGATTCTGTCTCCAAAAACTGAGATTCTGTGCTCTGGGTGGACACTTCAGTGTCTGACCACTGCTCCTGTGAGGAGTTTTCTCCCTGTTTTTTATCAGGATTTCCTTTGCTGCCACATGCCTCTCGTTTCTGAGGAGAGTCTGACCTCAGGCTCCCTGTAACCCCCGTTAGCAGCTGGGGACAAGAATGAATTTCCCTCCCCGTCCTTCCTGAAGAGCTCGTCTCCCTCCGTGGCAGCACTCCAGTTACACGAGCTCCCTGAAACAGCGTGTTTATCAACAGCCATACCCCTGCTTCATTTACTGCTTTAAAGAAGCAAAACATTGCCTGTTTTGTCTCTCTGTGTTTGAAAAGACCCTCTGTTCTCCTGGTCCCCTGGCTAGCTTTTCCTTTTCTGTCTCAGTGCTCTTTCTGGCACATCTTAAGGCGAACGAGAACGCCTATTTCAGGGAAGATTTCATTGCACTATAGTATTGTCTTTCTTTCTTTCTTTCCTTCTAAGTCTTCATTGCCAGTACATTTGCTTATCTCACGGTAGGTCAGGCTCATTCTTTTCACAGTCAGGCTATACTTGGAGCTAAGGTTGCTTTGCAGTCACAACTTCTTATTCTATCTGAGGTAACCCTGTCCTCCTGTCCGCCTTGTCCTGCTCATGCAGCCTTTTGTTGAGCTGGTTTGGTAAATTAAAATGACTGACAGCTCTGTCTGCACTTTGAAGGACTGATTTTTGACCATTTAAAGTAGATTAAATTTTTGTAGCGCTTGTCCTTCACTAGAGATGGGATGAGTGAAGTCACTTCCAGGGAGTTCTGTAAACTCTGCATTTGTCCCCTGGCCTGTGTTATTCACAAGTTTTATTCATGCCATCCTGGTTTCCTAGTCACATCTGGCAATGAAAATGTTAAACCAGGTGACCGTGAGTTGTCCCTGTGCCCGTGTGGCCGAGAAGACCAGAGGTGTCCTGGGCTGCGTGAGGCAGAGTGGGCAGCAGGTCCAGGGAGGGGATCCTGCCCTTTGCCCAGCACTGGTGAGGCTGCACCTGGAGCGCTTCAGCCTGAGGAAGAGGGGCCTTAAGGGGATGGGGGGACGGGAGAGAGAGAGAGAGAGAAAGGGAAAAAGAAAAGGAAAAAGAGAAAGGGAAAAGAGAAAGAGAAAAAGAAAAAAGAGAAAGAGAAAAAGGAAAAAAGAGAAAGAGAAAAAGAAAAAAAGAGAAAGAGAAAAAAATGATGATAGGAAACTGTCTTTCTGTAACACACCTATTTGTCGGTATCCTTAGGAGTTGCCTGGTCAGACCAGCACAGAGAAACCCAGAAGTGCCCAGGAGGTGAGTCTGGGTGGTAGACCTGGAAGTAGGATGGGACTCCAGCTCTGGGACTATGGGCCTGGAAACGGGATCACGATGTAGGCGTGCAGGGATGGCTGGGGAGGAGGGAGAGCATGGGAGTGTTGGGGCCATGGCTGGGGGGCAGGACCAAGACACTCAGGTGGTGGAGATGTGGGGACGGGGCTGTGGGTCTCTGGTCACGTAGACTTTGGTGTGGCTGTCACAGGTGCCGCGGCCGAGCGGGCTGCACAGCCCGGAGCAGCGATCCTTCCGGGAGAGACAGAAGTATTTCGAGATTGAGGTGAAGCAACAGCAGATGGATAAGCCTCCCAAGCGTGTCTCCTTGGTAGGAGAGGATGACCTGAAGAAGATGAAGGAAGAGGAAGGTATGTTAGAATCTGTGCAAGGAAACTTCACCCATTCCAGTGAATTCCTATTCCAAGCAAGGCCAATGAGAGGGCACATAGCAGGAATCCAACAGCTCCAAAAGCCAATGAGTGGTTGCCAGTGAGGCTTGGTCATGGCTTGAAGTACTTGCACTCTTAAGGAGTTGTGTAGATGCTACATAGTTCCCATATGGACTAGTGGAGGTGCTGTCTGAAAATGGTCCTGGACAACGTGCTCTTGGTGTCCCTGCTTGAGCGGGCCATTGGACAAGATGATCTCCACAGGTCCCTTCCAAGCTTAACCATTCTGTGTTTCTAACAACTTCTAACAGAACGGGATAAGCAGCGTTATTTGCAGTTTTGTTGGACAGGCCCTTGTCAGGACCTTGACAGGTCCTTGTGCTTGTTTAGAGTCTACAGGGAAGAGCCTGCTCACTGGCCCTTTTGGTCTTTCATCCTCTTGTGACTTGTGTGTCTGACCGATTGATGATTCCCACTGGTTCAGTGCCACTTGTCGGGCCCTGGCCCTCCAGGCTGTATTCCCTCAAGGAGACAGATGGGAATGTTAGATCCTTAGGGCTTTCCATCCTGGAGGAGGAGGCAAAGGGTCTGCCCACTATGTCCACTTTGGGGATAAATAAACTCAGCATGTTGGGCTGCTGGAAGCCTTTGTTCTGTAGAGTGCAGGAGTGCTGAAAAGTGGAAGTCTTTGAAGTTATAATCCAGAGAATTGTAGGGGAAAAATAAGTTTAGTGAATAAGGAAGAAGAGATTGATGGAAGGGGCAGAACTTGTTACATGTTTGAAGTTTTAATGGAGTGGAGGAGAAATAAGTGTATCTGTGGAGAGGATATAGACTCTGAACAGCAGAAATCTGTAGGGGTGCTGAGCACAAGTACCTGCTCAGGGGTTGCATCCCATGCTGTTCAGTGAGCACTTGCTACTCTAAGATGAACCCGTGTTGTTTTGGCAGCCCGAAAACTGCAGCAGAAACGTGCCCTTCTCTTGGAAGAAGAAGGGGAAGAGGATGAGATGGTAAAACAGGCACCTGATATGAGCCTGCAGTCCAGTGTCATCATCGAAGGAATTGAGTACAAGATTGAGAGGCTAAATGGAAGGAGCACCCAGGCCCCAGCAGCTCGGTAAGACAGACCGCTAGCTCCGTGCACCCCTGGGTTCGTGAGTGGCATGAACGTGAGTGATGTTGGGGGAAGAGGACTGCACAGCAGCTCCTCTTGCAGGCAGAAACGAGCAGCAGGCAGTTGGCCCCAGCTCTCTTCTCAGAACAACAGCTCCTTCAGTTCTGCTCTGTGGACATGGCCAACGCCAGGTGAGCTCTGATGCTGAACCTACCCCAGCTTTGCTTTTTCAGGCTTTTGTTGCCTGGTTCTGCTGGGCTTGTTCTCCAGGTTGCCTTGAAGTTGTTGTCTTCTTCTTGGCTATACAGCTGGGGAATGAGAACTCAGATCTCAGATAAAAATATAGTTGTGGTAGATAAAAGCTGAAGCTACAGCTTTTGGACTTACCCTTGTTTGACTCTCTTCTGAGTCCATGAAACAGTTTCATTGTCACTCCTGCAGTAGCTGAAAATGCTCATCCTGTCATTTTGAGTCATATATTTTGATATGACTCAATTATATGAATATTTTTTTCATACTAGAACAGAAATTGAAATTAAAGCAACATGAGTTTGAATAGTAAAAGTAAGGGCTTAAATTCATGATAACCATACTGACCGCCAGCAGTGCTGCAGCACGTGTCCCTGACCTGTGGAAGGAGGTGCTGTGGGTTTGTACGGTCTTTCATTCCAGGTGCACCTGCCTGATGTCTGCATGTGTCTCAGCTGCACAGTGCAGATGGTAGCTGAGTTCAGCTGATCTGGCGCGTGCAGTTACATGAGTGTAAATGCTCAAAGTGTCCTGCAATTGTGCATGGAGTGACAACACTGAGAATCAGTGCCGTGGGATTGCTCTGGATTGCCCTTACCCCAGGCTTGCCTTCATTTGCAACCCCTGAGCAGCATCTCTTGTTAACGATTATGCAGATCCAGCACTGACAAAGGAGGAGCAGGAGCAGACAGGCTGCCAGCTGTGGGGAGCAAGGCTGGGGATGTGGGAGAACTGGCCAGCAAGTGCAGGGCATTTAGTGTGTGTGTGTGTGTGTGTGTGTGTGTGTGTGTGTGAGTGCAAGCGGCAGGGCTGACCCCTAAACGAAGAAAATGAATTCTGAGGTAGAGAGGCAGGGCTTGAGATGCGTGAGACCGACAAGGGAAACACAGTAGTGAAACACTGTAAGTTGAGCAACAACTCAAGTCTGTCAAGAACCATGTCTTCAAACTGAACTAGCTGTTGATTCCTGGGGCTTGGATCTGTTCTGAATTTTCCCTGGTTGGGCAGTCTCTGGTGCCATTAACTCACATGCTTGTTTTCCTCTAGACTCTCTGAAGCCAGTGAGAACAGCAGCTCACAGAGGAATTCACTGGAAGAGGGAATTAAGGGAGAGCAGAGAACCAACTCTGTGTCTGGGTAGGTGGACCAGCAATGTCCTTTGCCTACGAACTGCCAGATGAAGCAGCAGCTTCTGCTTTTCAGCAGATGCAGGGAATGAAAGGAAGGATTTAGTGGAAAAGGGAAAACTGCTTGGAACCATCTTTATAGGAGTAACTGGCCTGTGTTCTGTGTCCTTCTTCCCTCTTCCCAGGTGATGTCCTTGAACCTGGATGTGGTAGAGGACAGCTGATTGGGAGTGGTGGTCATCACCCTTTATCTTGAGAAGAACAGGCAGATAGAGTGGTGATGGACCAGGTCAGCCTCTCCCTCACAGCCTCCCTCTCTCCGCAGGTTGAGTCCAGTGTATCTTGGAGCAGGAGATCCAGTGGCACCCGTGAGGACAGCCAAAGCTGAACGGCGGCACCAAGAGCGGCTGCGAATGCAGAGTCCCGAGCTCCTGAGCGGCCAGGAGAAGGAGCTTTCTCCAGCAGAGCGCCGCGCTCTGGAGGCAGAGAAACGAGCAATGTGGAGGGCAGCACGGTGAGACAGAAGGATCTCCCCTGTTCCTTTCAGTGGGCTAGCTCAGGAAGCAGGGAGCTGCTGTCTGTCTTAGAATCAGGGAACATACCTGTCTTAGGAAGACGGTAGGTGAGAGGAGGACATTGCTTCTGTTCAAAAAGGGCAAAGCACCCGCTGCCTGCCTGAGCTCATCTGCGTCTGACACGTCCAGGACTGAGTCTCTGTCTTCTGTTTCAGCAGTGCTTGCACTATCATGAGGACAATGGAGTTTTGTGAAAAACGTGACTCAAACACACTTATACTCACCACTTACACAGTGGTGAATATATCCATTTCCTCTTGGCACAGAGCTCCTCACCTCTTTTGTAGCATGTGAGGGTGATATTTAGTGAAGCTGCAACACAACCGATTGAAAAATGAAAAAGAGAATGAGCATTTCTTGTACATGGGGTTACTAGGCTGGAAAACTTGCTGAATCCAAGAAGTTAGTAAGACTTGGCTAATTTTATCCAGCTGCTTCATCAGTTACAAACACATAATTAAACAGTTGTCTTGGGAGAGAGGATTCCCTACCTCAGAACTTAAGACTAGAAGCTAGTCCAGGCCTTTACTGCATCACAAAATTTCTTTCAAAAAGTGGTCAAGTTACTCCTAAAACTACTCAGTTTTCTTCCGTGAGTGTTCTGCAGGAAGCTATTAAGAGAGGAAACTGAAAGCTTTTGAGTTTGAACGAGACCTTCAGAGCAACAGGGCTGGTGGAGACTGATCCTTGCTGCCCTGTCAGATCAGGCCCTGTCCTAAGTTAGGTCAGATTGTCCCAGTTGCGATACCATCCTATAGTCCCAGTGTTTGTGCCCAGGCAGGGATGGTGATAGTGCTGTCTTCTCCTGAGCAGGCTCTGAGGATGAAGAAATGAGAGTTGACAAATTTTCTAGAGCTCTGAGAGCATAAAGCGCCCTCTTGTTATTTGGACATCATAAAATGCATCAGTTGATGGTTTATTTAGAGCTGGATTGAACAGATGTTCCCCGTACCAGAGCTCTTGCCCTTCAGGAAAAGAATTTTTGCAGTCTTGAAGTTTTTTTGTCTTGTCTTGTCTTGAAAGAGTCCCCAGCCAAATCTGTGTCTCGGATGGAAGATTTTGGGAAGTTGCCTGAATTTCACTGCACTGCCATGTGGGGTCAGAAAACTGAGCGCTGGGAAGCCTCTCTGTTGTAGGAAACTTGAATTTAGGAAAGATTTGAGTTCCTTCTTCTTATTGCATGCTTAATACACCTTTGAAACTGACCCTGCTCTTTCAAGTAGCATCCTTTACAAATGAAGTTTAGTATCTTCATGTAAAGCAAAGACTCTCTTTCCTATTTTTCATAGGGCATGTGATGTTTTTGCATAATTTACAGTGTATTTTTTGAATAGAATGGATTTTCATGTAGCTTTTAAAAAATATTCTAAAACAAGTCCTATAAAGCAGCCTAGAGGGGAAAACCTAACTCAAAAACTGGGGGAAAAAAATAGTGCCAGTACTTATTTGACAAGCTGAATGATTAATATTATGTAAACTATGGTTTTCCTGAGAGCTCACACAGAACCAATGACCAAAGTGCTATTTGAGGAACAACCCTTTCACAAAACCTGGATAAGCAGAAAAGAATCTGTGACCTGTTCTTGCTGGGACAGAGGCACCATCCTTGCATGACAGGGCTAGTGTGTGCTCACCAGGCATTACTCAGGAGAGGCAGGGCTGAGGCTGGGATGACCAGACTCCAGTCCTTACCTGTAGTTCCTTGTGGCCTTGGGTGGATCACTCTGTCTCCTAGATGCACCATATCTCAGGAGATGACTGTAATAGCACTTCTGTGTCTCACGGGGAAGCTATGAGCATACGCTCATAAAAGCTCAAGTTCAACATGATACTAAGCACCACGTCAGCAGGAGTCACGTCCAGCTTAAATGGATCTAAAGAACCTTTTAGCAGCACCTAAAGAAATGCTCTTTGTTGTATCTGCCCTAATGAAACAGAAGTTGATTTGCAGGCAGAGCACTCTAAAAGACAACAGGACTGTGCTTTGAGAGGTGATAGAGAGAAATGGAGGTTTTGTTTAAGATATAGAATCTTTTGTTTAAGATATAGATATAGAAGATATGGTCACATTGCCCATAACGCAGACCTCTGAAAGCAAAGGAGCTGTGATGACACGCCTGTGTGTCCAGCATGTGCACCAATCGCCTCCAGAATCTGCGCTCTTGCGAGAGCTCTGCTATTGCCCCCACAGGAAGCAACTTCTGATGCTGGAAAATATTGGAGCAGTTTTTGGTGTTAGCGTGACTGACTCTTGTGACAGCACCACACACCTGCCTGTCGTTCGGGATGAGCCGGGCATCTGCTGCGGCTCCCCAGGACACAGCAAAGTTCGGGCTTGCGCTGTTGGCTGGATTAGGGAGTGCTGAGCGCAGGGTTGTGCCTGCGTGCCAGGCCCTCCAAGGCGCTGTGTTTTCTCAGAGAAGGGTCTCGCTGGTTCCTCGGGGAGGGCTAACACGTTCCCTCTCGTGGCACCGGCAGGAATCAAGGGGTCACCGCCGTGATAGCTCCTTTCTGTCGGCCGAGGGCGGGCGCTCGAGCTCAGCGTGCCCCTGCCCGTGTCTCCCATTGTGGGCAGGTCCTGCCCCAGCTCAGTAGGCGCAGGGACGTGCGGGGCAGCCAGGGCTCAGCTCTCCGTTCACAGGCCCCAAGCAGTAGCTCGTGTGAGGGAGGACTGGGTTGCCCTGCGTCTGGTGCTGCAGCTTCACTAACCTGTGTTTTCCCTAAGTGCATGGCCATGGCCTTTACTTCCTAATCTTCCACCTTCTGGTTTTTGCCTTTCCCTGGTCTGGGTGACCCCGTCCATCTGCATGTTCCGGGGCTTCCTTTCGTGCGCTCTGTGTCCTGCCCGGCCACGTGCAGCCCCCTCCCACCCCGCGTGCTCCGCTGGGACCCACACACTGGGACCCGTGCTCTGAGCACGCACAACTGCTGGCGTTCGTGCCGTGGGAGGAGCAGGACCGAGAGGGTAAAGGCACCGATCCAGACGGGACAGCGAGGGTCTACGAAGGCTGTATGCCCAACGTGCAAATGCACTACAACAATGCACCTCTCAATTGCCTGTGTCCCAGGTCCTTGGCAAATACAGCCCCCTCCTGCTGCCGTTGTCCATTTTACATCCTTTTTTCCCATGGTCAAGACTTCCATGGTGCATGCTAACAGGCAGTCACAAATAGAGGTATGCAGATGTGCCCTAACTGCTCTCCAAGTGCATGTGCACACCCAGATGATCCTGCCTCGTACCCAAGTCAGCTTCACACGTGCACTCATACGTAATTCTTTGCAACTGCCTGCTGGGCTCTTTCTGTTGGCCGCCTGGGCCCTTCCTCCTCCTCATCCCCAGCACTCGAGGAGTCACTCCCTAGATGCTGAGGCTCTAAAGGCTGACGCTTCTAGCCTGTCATCTCAGATTGCCTTCTGGAGACTCCTGCTTCTGCAGCAGTGGATGTTGGATCAGATATAGGAGACCGTTTTAAACAAGGCTACCTCTCTGTGAGACGCATATTTTTTCTCGCCGGGGTATGTTCCTGTTCTGTTTCTTTCTTTCCCTGCGCTAGTCTTCTATGATGTTCATCACCACCATCTCCTTTTCCCCTTTCTCCTCCTCTTCCTCCTCCTTCTCTTTCTCCCCCTCCTCCTCAGATCCTCAGCTCTTGAAGACAGTATTAAACAGTACGAGCAGGACCTGGCCAGGAGGTTGTACCAGTCCCGACAGCGGGCAGCTGCTGCCGGGGCCAGGCCAGCTCAGATGCCTAGTCCAAGGCAGAGTCACGTCTCAAGAACCGCGGGGTCAGGAGGCCAATCCAGGTGTGCACAGCCCCCCCGCCAGCTGCATGCTCCACGGCCCCCGGCGTCCCGGCTCCCAGACCGTCCTCGCACGGCTGGGAAGCGATCCGAGTGCGGTGGTCGGTGCTCGTTTTGTTGAGGGGCCGCAGGCGGCAGCCCCTCAGTGCGAGTGACGTGGAGGGGTGCTGGGCCTTGGCAAGCAGATACCTCCAGAGAGCTGAGCCCGCCTTGTCTTAGGTAGCTCATTCTCTCCTCATGGCAGAAGAGTGTTGAGATACAACGCCCTGAGAGCACGGAGGAGGCAAAAGCCCATGGAAACTGTCCTCCTCATTTGAGCCCAGGCCGTTCACCTCCCTCCTAACCTGGGTTGCTCTCCCGTCTCGTAGGACACCTCCAGAAAGGCCTCCAGCTTCTCAGTGGGTTGGTGTTTAGCTCCAGGTTTTGGGCACTGTGTGTTTCAGGACGCTAATGTCTGATGGCAGCAAGACAAGCTGTTCTTTCCTGCTGTGAAAATGTGCCTCCCTCGAGAAGGCAAGGGGCCACTGTGCTAATCTCACCTTTCTGCGCTCAGCCTCTCGTCCGTGGACTGTGCCTGGCACAGAAGAGGGCACTGGCTCTTACAGTGATGTGTCATTTATGCTTCTCTCCTCCCCTTCTTCCTGAGGCAGGATGAAGTCACTTGAACAGGACGCTCTTAAAGCCCAAATGGTTATTGCTAAATCCAAGGAGGGCAAAAAACGCAGCACTCTGGAGCAGCTGGCAGAGTCACCTTCACCTGCTCCTACGCCGTCACCAACGCCGCTTGAAGGTACCGTGTCCCTGTCTCTGAGGAGTGAACCTTGTTGCTTGTCTAGTTAAGCTGCTCTCTTGTGATTGAGAACAGACCGGTTGGAAGTTTCCTTGTTCTGCCTAGACTGGAAGTTCCTTTTGGTATATGACATCTCTCGGCATGGATGTCATATAGACCTATATAGAAAAGACCTATATAGGTATCTGTATTCTATAGACCTATATAGGTCTATTCTATAGACCTATAGAAAAGAGACTTAAACATCTGAGATACTGTTCCAAGGCAGGAAGGAGGCACTTGTGCTGAGGAGGCAGTCTCTCCTGAGCATAGTCTTCTATTACACTTAAATGTTGCCGAATGACAGGGAAGTGTTGTGTGTAATACGGCCATTCCCTAACTAGAGCTTTCACATCTTATTTTGCAGACTGCAGTCCCAGGAATGTCACTTCTCCAGGAAGGCTGGTATGAGATACTCCTGCTTACTTTTGTCATTTTGCCTGTAATCTTGGGATTTGTCAGTCACTGACCTGGGGCATGGATCATACATCTGGATCACAGGATCCCTACATATATACTTTACACAAGTCTGTCTACATGATGTGCAAAATGCTGAGGAGGGCATCTTGCCTGGAACTCTGCCATACCCATTGCTAGAAGCATCCCCATTTTAACAACTGAGTTTTAATGTTTCATCTTCTCTTCCTTTGTTTTATTACTCCACACTTTCTTCTCAATCCTTTTCCTCCATCTCTGCATTCAGAAAGCCTTTCATTCCAGGGACTTCACCTGCTTGCTTTCTTCACAGAATAAAACTGAGAAGTTCAGCTGAAATCAGCTTCTTACTTTTCTAGACACTATATAAATGCAAAAGGATTGTTGGAGACAGCTTCAAAAATTAGTAGGATAGACAAATAGAAGATTGGAAACAGCTGCACAGAGGGGACACAGCTTTGCCTAAGATCACACCATGGAAGCAGCTCTGGACTGAAATCCTGACTATGCTAAATCTGTCAGAAATATTGTCCCTATTTTTCCCATGAGGATAGGCTCGTTACCTATCTTAGTGTGCAGTTTGCTGGAGCACATAAAGCCTTCTGTGCAACCTGGTGCCCTGTCCTGGTGCCAGAAAAGATAAAAGACAATGTCCCAGAGATGCTTCATGTTCAGTGAGTGTATCCAGGCACGCCTTGGCACTAACTGAGAGTGACACTCTGCCTCTGCTTTTGTCTCTCTGTAAATCACTCTGCTTGCTGCTGTTTTCCATCTGTTCCTCTCCCCTTACTCTTCTCTGTTTCCTCTCTCGCTGTCCTTTCTAGTCCCTGTCTGAAAAGAAGTTTGACTACCGGGAGTTTGCTGCCATTCCTTCTTCCAAACCCGTTTACGAAATCCAGGTATAAACTGCATGCTGAATTCCTGCCAGCCACTCCATCGGTTAGAGCCTGATTTGATGTTAGTGCCTGCAAATGCAGCGAGGACCTAGCATCGAAGGTGGACCTCTTGAAGTCCTCCTTGGAGGCCCTGTCAGTGTGGGAGGCAATGATGGCCAGCCATGGCCTACATAGGTAGTTCAGTTATTCCTGAAGGCTTCATTCAAGTGGGATTGTGATAAAATTGATCCAGATGGTTTTAAAACTGACAGAGCCTTTGCAAATATAAAGCAGCTTCATCTTCACCTTTCAGCATCATTTCTCAGTGCTTTTAAGGTCACCACGCTTGGACATGATGCAAGCCCATGGCAGCTCTGGCAAACTTCTAGAGGCAGTGGAATGATTCTGAAATATTAAAGTGAAAAATGAGAATTAAAAGGGGCAAAAATCTACAAAACTGCCAACAAATTGCAAATTGGAGCAAGCTTAGTTTTAAACCTGCTAAAGAAAGAGCTGTGCTGACAACTCCAGTTGTTTTAACTCTGCTGTAGATGAATTATGAGTAATTGTGTGAGGAGAGCACTCACACAGCTGCGGGACGAGCACCTTGGCCAGGTTCTTTTGGGAGAAACTCATTTCATTTCATGAACAGCATTTAAGGTGCTGCTCATTCCCGTGATAAACCTCTCATTTGTCTGGGTCTGTCATTAACTGATTGCATTTGTGACAGTGGATCTCAGCAGACGCTGTGCATTCATAATCCTTTTTTTTTTTCCCTTTTAACTATGAAGACAATGAAGTGGTAATGTTAGATACCTGGGGCCACGTTTATGTTTTGCATGGAGAGCCAGCAGCATTGCCGTGTTAGGCTTTAACCTGCTTCAGCTCCTCAGCAGTACATGCTGAAATCATCACTGTCCCTTGTGCTCTGCTCTCTGCTCCTCCTGAAGAGCGTGGCTCTTACTGTGCCACTGCTTTATTTCTAAGGGACTAGATGGTCTGAGATCATCTCCCCTTCTTTGCCTTGCTGGTTTGCACAAAATAGGCAAAGTTTATATGGAAATGCCTGTGTCTTGACTTCTCACAGCTCTGAAACTTCTGCAGTGCTTTCCATATAAGCCCACAGAGCCCTCATCTTTTATCCTGCAATTAAAGATTACACTGGAGCTGAGTAAGGAGAAGATCCCAAACAAACAGATATTGCTCAGTAGTGACCAGAACTTTTTAAATAGTTTGGCATTATTAGGTTTGGATGCTGAGGTCTTCTGAAATCCTGTCCCTGTATTTGTATAGCTCAGAGAAGCGTTTAGCTCCTCAGCATAAATACTGTGTGCAAACCTGGATGGTACAAGAAATAAATGCAGTCATTGTTGTGGTAAACAGAGGACCTTAATAGAGTAGTTTGATCTGCCACAAGAACTTGGGACATTTATGCCTGTCCCCACAGTAGTGCTGATTCTCAAGCCACCTCAAGTTCATGACCATGACCAAAGTTGTTGTTTAATGGTGTTAAAACTCTGATCTGATGAAATACAGACAGCTGTGGTTGTTGGGAATAGTCTTCAGTTTGTGAAGGCTTCCAAGTTAGCAGAAATTGGTGGAGTTTCTAATTACCACTTGAGCCTTCTCTCTGAAGCTCTCTTAAGATGTTGTCTCTCTGGTAGGCTGTAAATGCATGTGAGTTCTCTACGCACCCAAATACTGAAAATGCACCAGTCTGTGAGGCTAGGCCTGGAAACTGCACGTGCAGAACTAGGATCCAGGACTGTCAAAGAAGTGTGGAGTTCTCATGTCCCGGCTCTCGTGTTTCTGCTCCTTTTCTTCTTTATGCTTGTTCTTTTCCTGCCCCTTCCGTCGTGTACCCTTCCTGCCCACCCCAAAGCACCAGGAGGACAACTCTGCTGGGCTGCAGTTCGAGCAGCAGGCTGCCTGACTTGACCTTCAAGGCTCAATGTGGTGTCCTGCGCTTTCCCCGGGGCCGCGCGCAGCTGCGGTGTCACCAGAGCTTGGAGGGCGAAGGTTCCCTCTAGCGTGGTGGGAGGCTGGAGGCCGGGCAGTCACCTGGCACTGCTGTCACAGACGTGGACACTCATTTGTTTTGCTCTTTTCCAGTCCCCTGATGCAGCTGATGATCACAGATACGTAGACGACAGAAATAACTCAGGTAAGTTGATGGCTGAGCAACCACGTGCTTCCCATAGCGGTTCTGGAGGGTCTCGGCTCCCCTTTGCCTGCCCATGGAATCAGCAATGAGGGCACCAGTTTCTTGCTGCTTGAGGCAATGTCGTTTTTTTCCCCTTTTCTAGAATGACCGCTCCAGACTTGCACACTGAGTTCTGGGTAGGATTTCCGCATTGTGCTTCAGTGGTGACTAACTTGCTGGGGTGCTGTGTGACGAGCATGCCTTCTTCCTTCCTGCTTTTTGTTCTGGAGCAAAGAGTGGGCAGAACGTGGCGGGAGGACTTGGCCTCTGGCATCCCCATTAGGTGAACAGCACACGTTGCGCAGGTCTGCCCAGAGCCCTGCTGCAGGCAGGCAGATCCTTTGCTCTAGCCGAGGATAATGGCAGATAAATTGCCCCTGGTTTAGGACTTCAGAGCTTTTGGATGCTTGAGTGCCCAGGAGCTTTGCTGAGCCTGACCTCGTGAACCTGTGTGGCAGGGAGCCTAAATGAACAGTATTGAAGTCTTTGCTCAGGCCGTCCTGGCTGCTGTGTCTTTGTGTCTCCAAGTATAATACAAGCAGCTCAGACTGCCTCCTGCTTCGCTCTGGGTGGTGGTTACCGTAGCGTGGAGCTCAGCAGGGCCTGCTCCTTAATGGTAGTTTCATTTCTCTCAACAGCCAACGCTGTTTTTTTCTGCCTGTTTGGCAGCTATTCCCCACACACACCTTTAATGTGTACAAGAAACAGTTTCTCTCTCAGTTTTGTCTTGGTAGATCTCCTTGGTAAAGGCTGCGCTTCAGACAGGTGATCCTTGTGTTGGCCGTTCCTAGCAGGAGGTGCCACGGCCCATTTTCATGTGAATAGTGTCACGTCCACCTGTCTGTGTAGTTGTCTCAGCCATGGGTTTCTTTTCTGAGATGGCCTGTTCAGTAAGTCTGCATAACCAGGGAATGTGGAAGCATCAGGAATGAATCAGCCCCTGCACAGGGACTTCAGAGCTCACTGTTGCCTGTCATCCATCAGTCCTCAAAGAGAATAAAAGTCACTCTCAGATGGTAAAAATAAAAAGACCACGATGTTCTATTAAACACTTTTGACCTAGTCTCTAGGCTAGGTAAACTTTAGACACCCCTACTTGAGGCTGTGATGTGTGAGGCACCAAAAAGCATGCATTTTGTCCAAAATTCAGATAAGGGGTTGAGATGCAGCCAGGCTATTTTGATATAGGAGAAGGCTTTCAAGTTTCAACCCTTCCCATCCCCAAGTACCAGGGTCATGGGCAGCTCCCAGCACCTCAAGCACCAGTTTCTACAGAGCTAGGTCCAGGTATCGTCCTTCATAGTGGCCAGGGTATGAAGTTCTGCTCTGTGCCACAGCTAATCGGATGTAAATCAAGTCATTACAGCACGTGTTAGAGTCTGCACCACAGACCGTTGTGTCCCCATCCCTTTAATAATGCTAACTGTGAATTAATGTTTCCTGAATTGTACAGCTTGTCCTGTATATGCTTGCTAAGCTTTGAGGAATTAAGGGCTCCTATTGAGCACTTCCCTTGTGTGTGACTTTAATATAGCTTTAATACTGTCTAATTGTTAAAATTGTTGTGACATTCCTACTCGGAATCCCTTTACCACATCAGGGTTTTAATCAACATTGTCCCTGATGATGAAACTTTGGCTTTTGGCCACAGGGTGAACTCATTAGAAGTCCTCACCTTTTTGTTAGAAAACTGCTATAACAGAAACTCCAAGGATATCTTGCTGCTCACTACAAGGAGGTATTGGTGTAAAGCACTCCTGGACTGGCCATCTTATTTTAAGGATGTTCTATTTTATATGCAGTTAGGATTACATTACTTTTACATTACATTAGGATTACCTTACTAATTACATTAGTTTACGGAGCTCGAGTTTCATCCAATAACATGAGAGCTTAGTAGATCCAGGCTAGCCCAGTATTTGTGTCTGGCATTAGTCTGGGGCTGCCAAGAACAGAGCATACAAGATAAGCAAATAGTGGTTCTTTCCAGAACACTGCCTGAGACTACAGCAGTTTGTCTTACAGCACTTTTAAACCAGCAGCTGTTAATTCCAGAGTTCATTTGTTCACTGCTTTCTTGAATCTGTATACATTTACAGTAAATTCCAAAAGCCTTGTTACTGCCGAGTCAGCTCTGTAAAATCCTAATGAACTTCTGTGGTAATGTTCATTTGTCTGCCCACGTGCACGACTTGGAGCCACTGGCACCTTCACTTCTGTCACTCATTACATACCAAACACAGACTGTGCTACACATAACAAATTGCTCTAAACCAGAAGTTTCTTCCTACACCTTTTCTGTGTTTTAATTACTTATTAATCTGCGGAGAGCCATGCTATCTTATCCCATGGTAGCCCATTTTTGTTAGGAGCTTTAGCTGAGGAACGTGAAGGTTCTCTGCAATGTCCAGGTGCTGCTTTGGGATCACGCTGCCCTGCATGTTTGCCACTTCCAGTGGGTTTCAGAGGCATGCCCGCCCTCGCTGAAAGCTGTCTTGATCTCCCCCATCCCAGATCTGTTTTTATCTGCATGTCCATGTATGCCTTTCTTTTCTACTGGTTTGCCTTGTCTGGAAGTCAGTCATCGTCTTATCCATCTTCGTATCCTTTCAAGATGTCAGATTTGTCATCTACATTCATGTGGTCCTGAGGTCTTTTCAAACAACCAGTTACACTACCGGAGCAATCCTGGGCTAGAGCAAACACTCCTGCTTGGGTCCTGTAGTGAGGGAGGTGTTTTGGAGTCTGGTTCTAGCTCGGAAGGAGGGCCCCCATGTACAACTCAGCAGACTGCACCTCTGCTCTGATATATGTTCAGAGATGTTTTTTATTTCAGATTCTGTATTAAATTTAAAAAATGTGGAGAAGAGCTTCTGAGGAGCCAATTGGTGAGGAGACAAAAAAGTGTGATTTTAATGGAGCTTTTTCCTTCTTGCCTTCTTTAGTGGATACTTGGTTCCAAGTATCTCACAGGCATCGCTCAGGTCCAACTGCTGCAAGTGGTAGATGTTCCAGGCACTTGTCAGAGCTCCTGGGCAAGTCGCACTCGTTCCTTTTGGGAAGGCAGAAGCCCCTGTAACCACAGGGTATTTCAGCAGCCGTACAGGTGCCCACAGGGCCTGCTGATACAGAGCTAACAGAGAGGCTGCCCTGACAGGGTGTCCTGTTTTGGTGAGTTCCTTAGACACGAGTGAAGTTCAGAAGGTACAAAGAAAGACTTAGCTGTGTAACTTGGACGCAAAGCAAGGCCGAGGTGCTTGCACCTCTTTGGCTACCCGTACCGTGCAGCTGCTCACGTTGCCTTCAGTGCTCGGTGCTCAGTACTGAGCGCTGCACCAGCGCTCGGAGCACGAGGAGGCGCCTCGGGCCTGTCAGGATCCCTGGTTTTCCTAAGGCTTGGCACTTCCCGAGTGTAGCCGGAGTGCTGGGGATAGAAGTCTTCTCAGGCACGTGAATTCCTTCTCAAAATCGATAACATCAGTACATGCACTACACCTGAAAACACCAACAGGGCACAGGATTGGCTTAAATGCCAATCCTTAACCTTAAAGATTTGGGTGCTGTGTTTGAGGCAACGCAGGGTTTTACCTGTGCGCCTAGATCTGCTGCATCAGCCCTGCACCTCACTAGCACTTTCTGCTAAAACCTGAACCTTTTGTGTGCACACAGTTCTCCAGGAGCAGGACGGGCAGCAGGAGGACGAGGACACGTTACTAACACACGACTCACCAACACCAGCCGCGTCAGCCCTCGAAGAAATGGCCCTGTACAGCAGCAAGCGCAAACTGCGGCACGGCCGGCGCAGCCTGGAGGCTGCTGTCCCCACGTAGAGGACCTGCGGCACCTGGCCAGTGGGACGGCCCCGCACGGGGCTCCTGGGCTCCCCGCGCTCTGGGGACAGCGCGGGGCGGCCCCGCAGCCGCCTCCGGCGCGCCGGGGGAGCATCTCGGTTAACTAACTTCCTTCAAGGCTGTGAAGCGCCCTCTTTCCTCGCCCCGAAGCACAGCGGGGCACGTCCTAAGCCAAGTGGGACAACACTAGACTTACGGAAGGCCAGCGGAGAGGAGGTGTGGGCAGGACGGCGGGAGCTGCAGTTCGTTAGCCTGTAAATAGTGTGTGAGGGGGGCGGGGGGTAGGACGGGGAGAGCAGACGCGTGAGAGTGTGGGCGCTCCGGGGGTTGTTTCCTCAGCTTGGATTTTTGATGATTACTAGGGGAGCTTCTGTTCTGGTGTGGATTTGAAGGGAGTTCCAGCCTGTACTGCTATTTAATTTCCGGTCTTTTGCCAAGAGGCGCCTCCTTCCACCTCCCGCACCCAGCGTCACCTCCGTGTCTCCCGGGAGCAAGTGGAAGGCGGTAGCTTTGAGGCAAAGGTAAAAACCAACCAAACCAGTGAAGTGCCTCCCTCTGACACTGACACCCGTGTGCTCAGGAAGAGCCCGAGGAGCAGGAGCCGCTGCCGGCTCCAGGAAGCACCGGCTCCCTTCCACTTACCTCTGCGAGCAGCCCCGGCCGCCCAGGAGCTGCTCTTTGGGAGACGGTCACCGAGAGGCGCCCGTGACCGCGTGTCCCGCGAGGTGTTGGCCACTCGACACGGTGCCGCGCGCGCGCCAGGGGAAGCGGGTCTGTCTTCTGTCAGCATCACAACCGAGTTGGTGATCCGGGGCGGAAAGAGGAACAAGCTGAAAAGCCGTAGTGAGCAAATAGCAGTGTGCATGTGTGACAGCAATAGGGGACAGCATAGTTGGGTGTTAGGATATGGTGGCAGAGGTAGGAGGTGTAAACAGCAGATAAGGTAGTGGGGTAGGATTCAGAAAAAGGGGGAAAGGTAGATGACGTTGCTGGGGTTAAGTTAGGAGTAACGGGGTCTTACAAGTAGGAGGACACTCGTGGGTGGATCCACTGCACTGCCCGCCAGCACCGAGGCGAGACGCGGCACGGAGGAGGCGCGAGGAGGCAGGGAGCCCACGGAGGACGGGTCTGGCCTCTGCCTGCAATAACTGCGCAGCCCAGCTCGCCCTGCCCGCACACAGGCTTTGTGCAGTGTCTTGCCATGCAGAACAGGGCGAATACGTGCTTGCCCGTGCAGGAAAAATACGGGAGCAGGGGTGTGAGTTGGTGTTTTCCTTCGTGAAACAAGGCCTTAGAACAGATTCGGCTTGGAGGGAATTTTGCAAAATGTGGAGGAGACAGACACTGCTTATAGCTCTGTTCTGAAATCGGTCTCTCCTGCTCTACTGCCCGCTACTGAAGTAAATGTCCTTTTTACTGTTATTTTTTAATGCCTCCAACAGAAGATAGAAGGGCAAATGGCCTTGGCAGGAGCCTGACCTGCCTACCCTGACGCACTGGTGCTCTCTGCTGAAGCCTCCAGCAGCAAGACCAGAGCTGCACCCGAGGCCTCGCAGTGACTGGACGTGGCTCGGCAGTGGCAGGCACTTCTGCTTGTGTATTTGCTGAATGACTGGATGCAGTTCGTTTAGTTGGGAATCTCCCTTCATGCCAAAATCCAGTGGATCATTTTAACTGACTTTGTATGTTTTAATTTTGCAGGGCTTTGAAGGGGGAATTCTGATAATCTCAAGCTGCAGCTATGGCTGCTTCCATCATCAGCAAGTTGGGCTTTCCTTTTTAAATCTAATTTTAGCATTTGCTTTTTAACAAGAGCAATTTTGGAAACAATCCTGGATTGGTTTTGGTGACTAACTTGTGATTTTTCTTTCCTTTCCCTTTGCGGTACCTGGTGCCAGGCTCTGGGTTCTCTCCCATTCTCTCCTGAGAGACTCTGAGGGAAAATTAGCGCATCAAGACTGTAACTAGTGAAATTTGTACAACCAAAGAAATCTATTTTGTGGTTCAAGGATAATAAAGTTTACTTTACATTTTAGAGCCTGTAGTTAATGCAGTTTGCCCTGTGTGAGCGCCTGCAGTTTCTACACAGCACTCTGGTCCTGACTATCAGTCAACCTATAATCTAGCAAACATGCCAGTGAATTTTACTGGTTCTGTGTGCAATAATAAATAATCACATAAATTAGTGCTAGCTCCAGGAATATCAGCATGAGCTTGTGCTACTTGGGCAGCCCTATCTCAAAGTCCTGTAGTGCATCTAGTGCATCTGCTGTTCATCTCCTTTTTTTTTTTTTCTGAAGCTAAAATTAAACTATGGAATCTGTGTAGGGAGGAGAACCCAAAACGGTAATTACTGTGCGCATATTCACTCAGTTTGAAAAGGACTCTGTAGTTTGGAAGCAACAGATTCACTGGTCTGGGCAGATAGAGGTTTTTGCTCCTGCACTTGCTGCTGATACTCTGCAGAAGCCATAGAGTGAGGAAAGGAAACGGGGGCAGACGGGAGGTGACACGCGCAGGTAGCAGTGGCTTCAGCACCACGTGTGTTGCTTACAGCCTGCTCTGTGGCCCGCAAGAGAGGTGCAAATTTGGGAATGACCAAAGTCATCCTTTCCGTAGGAGACACGGCTAGGACAAGTGCTGGCAGTAGCTGCAGCGAGCCCTCTGTCAGCAGGAAGGTCCCGAGCGTCGCGTGGGCCCGAGGGCTGTGCTGCTCGAGGTGCCCGGGCTCTGCCAGCGGAGGCAGGAGGCCGCGGCCTCGCTGCCCGCACCACCGGCGAGGTCGGGCGCGGGCTTAGCACTTCACCACACCGCACGGGACGGGGCTAAAAGCTGTCATCCAGGGCCATCCATGCACCAGAAGAGTCAGTTACTTGCTATCAAAATGCATCTGCTTTAAGTACGACAAATGCAAGACAAATGTATAAGTTCCTAAGTTCCTAAGTACGTAAGGCAAATGTATAAGTTCATGAAGGGGGAATGTAGGGAGGAAGGGGCCAGGCTCTTCTCAGCGGTGGCCAGTGCCAGGACAAGGGGCAATGGGTGCAAACTGCAGCACAGGCAGTTCCGTCTGCATGTGAGGAGGAACCAGGTCACTGTGAGGGGGACAGAGCCCTGGACCAGGGAGGCTGTGGAGTCTCCTGCTCCGGAGGTCTCCAAACCCGCCGGGATGCCGCCCTGTGCCCCGGGTGTCCCTGCGGGAGCAGGGGGCTGGACTGGGGGATCTCTGGGGTCCCTTCCAACCTTGGACATCCTGGGATTCTGTGCAGTGACACCCCCGATCTGAGCAGCGGCATCCCCGGGCCTGAGCGGTGACACCCCCAGTTCTGAGCGGTGACACCCCTGGGCCTATCCAGTGACAATCCTGGGTGTGAGCGGTGACACCCCCAGTCTGAGCGGTGACACCCCCGGGTCCATGTGGTGACACCCCCGGGTCAATCTGGTGACATCCCTGTTCTGAGCAGTGACACCCCCAGTCTGAACGGTGACACCCCCGGGTCCGTACAGTGACACCCCTGGTCTGAGCGGTGACACCCCCAGGTCTGAGCGGTGACACCCCCAGTCTGAGTGGTGACAATCCTGGTCTGAGGGGTGACACCCAGGTTGTGAGTGGTGACACCCCCGGGCCCGTGCGGTGACAATCCTGGGTCCATGCGGTGACACCCCCTGTCCCTGTGGTGACACCCCGGGGTCCATGCAGTGACACCCCCAGGTCCATGTGTGACACCCCCTGTCCCTGTGGTGACACCCCCAGGTCCCTGCGGTGACACCCCCAGGTCCATGCAGTTACACCCCCTGTCCCTGTGGTGACACCCCCGGGTCCCTGTGGTGACACCCCTGGGTCCATGCAGTGACACCCCTGGGTCCATATGGTGACACCCCTGGGTCCATGTGATGACACTCCGGGGTCCCTGTGGTGACACCCCGGGGTCCCTGTGGTGACACTCCCGGGTCCCCCGAGCGCCATCACCCCGCGGGGACAGCGCAGCGCGGGACGGGATGGGGACCGGAGGGGACAGGAGGG
>JAVCKT010012196.1:0-49075 GCA_032273925.1 Rhynchotus rufescens | reverse complement strand
TGGAACCTCCTGGGTTATCACTGCCTGTCGCTGTATGGGGAGTGTTGTTCCTAGGCGAGCCCAATGGTTACTGCTGCCAAATGGTCAAATCCACAACAAAAATCACAGGAAGATTGCAGGATTCAAAGAACCTGCATTATCAGCATGTAATAACACACCAAGTAACAGGTCGTGAGCGATCCTTTTACCGCTACAAACATGGTCTAGTGTGGCTGGGCTGCAAATGCATAATGAAAGAGTGAAGGTTTTGGGCCGCTCCGGAGCCAAAGTGGAGCAGTCAGCTGCTGCCTGTTGTGTTTCGGGGAAACGCTGGCAGTTCTTCATTTGTTGGGCAAGCCCGGTGCTGAGGGGTCAGGGCGGTGCTGCCCTGCGTCGCAGGTTTCTTCTTTTCCCATTAAAAGCATTGAAACTGCAGATATTTGCTTTATTCTTAAATTCTGATCTCAGATTTAAAGGATGGAACAAAGTCTGTCGCCTGCATGTCGGATGCAGTATTTTCCTGTAGCTAATAAGCAAAGCAGAATGAGGTATGTTTTCCTGAAGGGCTTGCCATACTTGCTGGTAGGCTCTCCTTGCACAGTGTTTTGCCACTGGAATTTTTGCCTCGCCTGGTTGCTGCAGAACTTTTACCTAATCCCAAAGGGGATTTTGTCAGCAGAAGGATACGGCTGGAGCCTTCAACCTGCTCCCTGTGCCTACGTTGCTCTGAGTGATTAGATTAAAGATGATGTTAGTCTCTATTAATGTAAGGGAAGGCAGTGGATTTACTTAGATAAATATTTCTTAATTTAAACCCAGCATTATTTGATGTGAAGGTGAGTGCGTTCTGTATGGTTAGGAATTGTGTGATTCTTGCTCAGAAATGATTTAAAAAAAAACAGTGAATTTCCTGTCAAAAATGCTGTGCCGATGGCGGCAGGCTGCCCGGAGCTGAGCCCCTTGTCAGGAAGGCCCCGGGCTGGAACGCGGAGCCGCTTCCACCGTCAGCTCCCGGATACATTGCAGGGCAGGAACCCCGGGCAGAGCCGGCACCTCGGGAAGGGCCGCGCGGAGCCGGCGCAGTCCTCGCCCTGTCAACGTGGTGGCCCTCAGCCCGACTCGGATGCAGCTATTCCATCCATATCCAAACAACAGATTCCCTTCCTCACGTGATATTGTTGCTTTGGGAACCGGACACTTTCCTTGCGGGAGAGGCCTCGGAGGTTCTTGTTTTGTCAATGTGGTTGGCTTTGTGAAAGGGGTTTGTTGGTCCTGCAGCATTTTGTAGCATGCTTTTTATTTCCCCCCCTAATTCACATCTTTAATGCATCTCCTTCCTTTTCTTTAGTACTCTAAAAGCTAAATTGACAAGGCATTTCCTTGTGCTTTTAATATTTAATTACTGGCCTGATAGAAATACTAATCAAGTTAGTGGTTGACAACACAGGGAAAATAAGAAGACACTGAATTTTATATTAGGTTGTAAGTTTTTAATTGCTACAGTGTCAGTGATTTATATCGCCTGTGTGCCTTGGAAGTGGGCTGCAGGGTGATCATGTGTATACTTTCTTATACTTTTATTTATGAAGACCTTAATAAATATGCAAAATATTCAATTTTATCACCAAAAAAACCCCAAAAGGATGTCTTACATGTTCTATTCAGAGACAGGATGATATTCTAGGTTGAATACAGTGCACGTTTCTGAATGGGAGCTGCAAGGCCCAGCATAAGTTGGCAATAAGATGAGGAAATGAAAAACGCTCCCAAGTCACCTGAGGAGTTTCATTGACAGCTGCAGGGTTAAAGCAGATGGTAACTGGGGTCAGGTATGAATTCAGCCAGACAAACCTCAACACTTCCTTTACAGATAAAACTGTGCAGTAAGTCCAAACATCCATGCTTGAAAACTTTGGCATTTGTGGTTTCATTTTTGAATTTCTTTTTAAGGTCTAACATAGATTTCAGCTTTTGAGGCCGTGCCTGTTACTGTGTTGGGTTGCAGGTTTGGCTGCCTTTTCCTCTTAATCCCCCTGCATCAGAGTAACAGGCTCATTGGATTGACCTCAAAATTTGTTGGATCCCCACTGAGCAAATAACGAACGAGACCTACAGGCTCCTTGACATGGGAAAGCCTTGGTAAAACAAGGAGCTCTTCCTTCTTTCTACGTTATGCGATCCTCAGTGGTAGGAAAATGGCCTGTAAGTTGCTTTGTGGCGTTTTGCCTCTCCCCCAAGGTTTTGTTTAATTGACGCTGTTGGATTACTGGGACTTTTTCCATGAAAACACAGTGCGTGAGGGAAGTAGGAATGTTGAGAGCTTCTAGGAATTTCTTTGTTGTGTTTTTCCTTAGATTTATGTGCCTCTAAACTCAGGTAATGGTGATATCCAGGGTAAACGTTCTGTGACGTGCCTACCGTGGGCTGAGTTGCTTGATTACAAACTCTTCAGGGAGAGTTTAGCACCTTCGTTTTGTCTGTGTAGCACCATTTCATGGGCAGTTTTCTGTGCTCAACTTTTCTCTTTGGCCATCAAGTGGTGAGTTGCACAAGCCCGACTAATTTCAGAGATCTGGGACTGCTGATTTTGCTTGTTCTCTGGGTGTCATTTCCACAGCGGGAGGAACGGAAAGGGTTTTAATGGACAGAATAGCTAACGTACCATTAAAAAGTTGTTACAGTAAAATAATTGTTTTAAAGACATTAGGCACAGAGGTTTTTCCTTATCGGCTAATGTCCTAAAATTGTGTTTACTTGCTATGTTAGCACTTTACCACTCTATAGCTTTCTATCTGTTAATGATCTTATTTTCATTATGGGCAGTATTCTGTGGGGCTTCAAAAATAAGTGTCTTCAGCTTTTCTTGCAGAGATTATTAAACGCAGGTAAACAAACAAAAGGCAACAAAAGCATCTTTCTGCAGCCATCTGCATTGTTGTTCTTGTTAAATCTGGGTAGAAAAGAAAAACAGATTGGCAAGTTTCACACTTGCTTCTTATTAGGGGATTGCAATGCAAAAAAATGTTTCTCTGCCGTGAATGTAATTTAAATAGGGGGTGAGCGTGTGATGGAATAAACACCGTTTCAAATGCTCTAGGACTGGTAAAGGCTGCGTTTTGAGATACATTCTGGAGCAATAGTTATAAGGTGACTTTTTATATCCTCTGCCTTTGCATGGCATCCACATTCCTGAGGCACAGGCAGAGCTGTTCATGGAACCACAGAATGGCTGGGGTTGGAAGGGACCACTGGAGATGTCCAACTCCCCTGCTCCAGCAGGATCACCCAGAGCACGGGGCACAGGGCGGCATCCAGGCGGGTTTTGAAGACCTCCAGAGAAGGAGCCTCCCTGGGCAGCCTGTTCCAGGGCTCTGGCACCTTCACAGTGAAGAAGTTCTTCCTCACATGCAGGCAGAACATCCTGTGTTTCAACCTACACCCATTGCCCCTTGTCCTGTCCCTGGCCACCACTGAGAAGAGCTTAGCTCCTTCCCCTCTACGTTCCCCCCTCAGGTTATTTGTACACATTGATCAGGTCCCCTCTCAGTCTTCTTCAGGCTGGACAGGCCCAGCTCACTCAGCCTTTCCTACGTACGATGACGTGTGAGGAAAAGAGGCTTCCTCTGGCTCCCGTGCAGCAGCAAGGCTTGTTCTAGTCACTGATGCTGCTGTAGGAACAGGGCAGGCTCCAAGCCTGGCTTTGCTGTGGCCTCCCTGTTCCCGTGTCTGATAGAGTTTTGTTCGGAGGCTGTAGCTTGGTGTGGAAGTGCATGTGTGCATCTCCACAGGTCAGCCAGGTCGGAGCTCCCTCCCACTCCTGAATTTTATATAGGATCCTATAATGCTGAATACCAGAACGATTACTCTGTAGTGCAAATCTTCTAATAAAAGAGAGACTTCAAGTTTAAATCCTGTAAAGCATTATTGTCAGAAGAGATGGGGAAGTTTATGGGGTGCTACCCTAACCGCCAGAGCCTGCCCTAAGTGTCTGCTCATGAAGGTGGACATGAAGTTAAAGTTGTGCCAACCAATACAGTTTTATATTCAACAAAAATTGGAAGCTTTGGAGTTAAATGACTTATGCTTCTGCTCCTTAAAAAAAAAAAAAAAAAAGAGTAAAAATAAAATCTAAGGCCAATAGACTTCTTAGAAAGCACTTGATTTCACCTAAAAATCTAGTTACGTAGTAGGTATTTATCAGAGACTAACACCACTAGAGAAAATTGGAATTGCATAAATTGAATGCGTGTTTTTATCTTATTAATGTTTTATTATTTTGCTTAAATTATACATCATATAGCCCCTTTGGACTTCTCTAAATGATGTTGCCCGTATTTAATGATTAAAGAGCATTAAGTGATCCCTCAGTTTGGAACAGTTAATCCTTCTGTACCTGCCTCTCCAGATGGATCTTTCCTAGGTTCAGAAAACTGAAAGGCAGGAGCGTATGCCTGCACTTGGCGACGATTTTTTTTTCTTTTTTTGATTGCTTAAGAGGGCTGCTCAGCGTAGAGTAGCAGCTTATAGGAACGCATCATCCTGCCTTAATTTAGCCCTATTAAAGCACTTCTCTTTTTATTACTTATTTATTAGTGTTCCTATTGAGCTAGAAAGTTTGAGTTCTGATTAAATTTAAAAAAAAAAAAAAAAGGTATTTTGCCTCACGTTGTAGCCGTAGGATGTCGAGCCGGATTGATCCCATCCTGTTTCTGTTCCAGGACAACGGGGAGGGTGACGGCGGTTTTGCACTTGCTCCTCCCGTGTTTGTAACCTGTTTGGGTGAGATGCTTTGGTGCTGCGTGGCAGGGACAGCAGGAGCAGCCACGGGACCCGGCATACCTGGCAGCAGGTGCCCCCGATCCCTTCTCCAAACTAGAGGCTTCCTTGCTGTTTCATTGCGATCCCCGTGCTCAGCGTGGTCTTAGTTTGGTGGGGCGCAGAAAGCCCTTTGTTCGAAAGGTTCTCGGAAGCCGCCCGAATGCGTGCGTGTCTAGATAGGTCTGAAACAAGCGTGCTCCAAAATCTGCTCTGTCAGTGAAGAAACAATTAATTAAACAAAGATTTTTCCCAAGGTGCTGCTGAAACACTGAATTGTTAGGGTGTCTCTGGATTTGCAAGGAATGTAAAGCTGTTATTCAAGTATAAGGTATCCATGCCATCCTGCTTCTATTCCAAACTATCGCTAACAAACCAGGTTTGGATAAATCCTGGCAAATGGCGTTTGCCATCTCACTTTTGACCATCCCATCCAACTTTAGTCTCAGCTAAATCTGGAAAACTGTCATCCTCCTCAGCACTGAGTTCTAGGTACATGTGCTTAGCGTGTTAGCTCTTCAGTAAACCATCTGACTCGGAGATAAGGCTGTGTTAGATTTGTTGGTTTATTGGTTTTGCTGCTCTCCATTCAGTCTGTACAGCATGGGCACAACGCAGCTCGCATGCTAACTCAGCAAGACCCATGGACGCGGTAGCTCCGTCCCAGAACCAAAACATTTGGATGCTGGTGGAACAAGGAGAAAATTCCGTGGCTGTTGCGGTTCAGGCTGTTGTACAAAGCTAGGAGACAACAGGAAACAAGAGTTTACAAACGGAGCAGATTTAGTTGTGGGAGCTGGAGACAAAATGAAGGTGATTTCCAAAGTATTGGGGGTTTTTTGGAGTCAACTTTTGGGTCAAACAGCACACTGAGATATTCAGGAAAGGATTATAAAGCAAAAGAAAGGTCAATAAAAAAGAAACGTAATAGGTACTTGGCACAACGGTTTTATATGGAGGATGCTGATAAGATTAACTGTGCACGTATGTTTAGGCTATATTGTGGGAACTATATCCACTCCTTTATATATAAAATTAATTTATTAACAGCACACTGAAATAACAAGGAAATAGAAGATTATTTGAGGGAAATTTGAAGCAGAATAATTTTATTTTGATATATGCGAGTAAATTGCTCACAGTGATTGTCTCAGTGTGGTTTGTCCAAATCCATTCCCGATGTCTGAAAGACCAGATTCACGCACGGCGCATGAGCGCGTTGCCTGATAAACTGTAGCACTGTCGTTAGCAGAAGAGTTGTGAGGAGGCAGACATCGAGCACGGTGTGGAAATTTGTGTAAATATTAAAAGGAAAGTTGCTGTAGAACCTGAGGAAGATCTTGCACGCGTCAATGTGCCAGGTTTTGTGCACTGGTATCAGCAGGATTAGGAAGAGGCCACCTCTCCCTGTAAACCTTGCCTGGTTTTGCACAGATAGGACCGTTTATGCAGGTTTTTTCCCCCCTCTTTTTGGTGGAAATAAACCAAGGATGTCTAGGTCAATTGCTTGCAGTCAGTCTGGATTTGCATACTGCTGCTCCTAGTACACAATGTGACTTGAATATGTTCCTCCACTTAAGATTCACACTCAGATTTCTTTTCTCCAAATGGTAATGTTTCATGGCCCTTAATAACCACATTGCAATCCTCTGATGCACCATTACTGGGCTACCTTGGGGTGATGCTCATGGAGTTTTCTTTTGCCCTTTCCACAACACGGACTTGGAGTCAACTAGGGGAGATTTTCTGTGAAATCCTCCCCAAAGTCTGATAATCCTGCGAGACCAAATGAATTTTGCTATTGGAAGACTTTTGGCAAAAGAATACTCTATAGCCAATGCCCCTGCCATGCACTGGATCTCAGAAAGCAGTTTCCCTCTGTGCTGGTTTATGTGAGGAAAAACCAGTCTGTCTCCTCCCTTTGTGCTGCCTTTCGTTCCCATTCGCTGTGCAGGAAGCTTTTTGCAGAAGAACATAACGAGGCTCCACAGGCTTCCTCTTGGCTTTCTCACTGCTTTCTAGATTCAGTTTTTGAGGGGAAAAAACAGTAAAATAGTCCTGCTTGGTGCGCTGCACAGAGCTGTGCACATAACCATTTAGCGAGATGCACCCTGTAGCTTTAGACAGCGCCGCAGCGGAGGGCGCCGCGTTCACGCGAGCAGCGCGGTGCAGCACGGAGCCACCCCGGGGGCAGCCGGGCCCTCCCGCGCTCCTTGGGAATCACCGTCCTTGCCAGGGGTTGAGGAGCCAGTCCCATGACACAGGGGCTTGGGGAGAAACGGCGGGTCTGCAAGTTGAGACTGTGCAGGTAGGCGCATCCCTGGGAGGAGAGTGCTCGCTCCGCGTCCAATTCATCTGTTTCAGTGCTTGTAACTCCTGGTTTTTGTGTCATCTTCCATTCTGTGCCGCTTTTGCGGAAATGGACAGCCCAGACATTGCTAAAATTCCCTTAAAGAAGTGGAATTGCGCTGTGCATACATTCCTTGTCTGTCAGAACACTGTCCAAAGTATTAAGCATTTGTATATCCCTCTGCTTCGTGCTGCAGTGGAAAGACTCCTTTCATATCTGAGGGTTGTAACTCCGTAGCTCCCTTTCGTTGCCGATACACTGCTGTGACGACTTGTCTGCATGGTAAATAATCACAATTAAAAAAGAACAACCCGATGGTGTGATGGGCTGCTGAGTCAAGAAAGGGACCGAGCTTGTGGTGAGGAAGGTAGCAGCCTCGGAGCAGATACGTGGCCGACGGCCTTCGCACCTCAACGGCGTTAGCGCCCATCAGCGAAAGCAAAACACGTTATTCTGTACTGATTTTTTTCAACTTTATTCATCAATAAGACCAATATTTCTCATATTTAACTTAGGTATGAAAAAGTGGGTGTTTTATTTTTTGTTCCTTTTCCTTAAAAAAAAAGAAAAAAAAGCAAGCTGGATACACGTAGCGTTGGATCAAGGCACATACAAGACTGGCCAAAGGGCGTCCAAAGCACTTTGGTTTCTAGGTGAAGAAACAAACAATTATGGCAACAAAGTGGCTTGCGGTTTAAACAAGAAGTAGCTCCTAGTTCAGTAGGAAGCCAGAAAGAAACGTTTAACCTTACAGACTTATTTCTGGAAACTTGTGACAGTAATGGGCAGTATTCCTGACTGTAATGACACCATTTTTAATAAGCATCTGTGTACTGCATTAAAGTACGTATGTCTTAAAATACTGCTGTATTTCCACAGCTAGAATTTGTACCGATTACCTTTGGGACTAAATTCTTTTGGGATTTGGTTGTACAGCCTGTCCCTGTCCTCATTTTTTTTCCCCTATGTGTTTGCAAAACTTCTGCTGTTCCCAGCTCTTTCTGAGTGTTTTCCTTGTTAGTCCTCTTGCCGTCGCCTCCCACAGGCCTGGATCATCCAGCACTACACTGCTCTACAATGAGCAGACAACTGGGTTGGGTAACCAAAAATCTCACCCTAAACTGCATCTACCCTCTTAGTTTGTGGGAACCTACAGTGTTTCTGGTTTCTTTTTTTCACTCATCAATATCCTGTCTCATGCATAAAACTGGCTTGATGATTATCTTTCAAATTGGACCTCACTACTGTAGAATGGATATATCCAGACAGCTGATATTGCCCATTACTACACACGCTTTTGTTTATTGAATATTGTGGTTTACAGATTTAATAGACCCAACATTGTAGTCTGTGAGTTTTTGCAACCACTTCTTCATCTTCTTGGTTTGCCAGGTTTAATGTTGTTTTATTAATACCAAAGTGAAAAATGGCCTGTGCTTACACTTACAAGGATCTCGGATGAATGTTCTGACTGCGCAACACGGCAAGAAAATTCACTTTCACAGTCAACAAGTCATCGTACTCAGTAGAACACAAAAGTTAAATGGTCTGTAACTTCAATATTAGCAAGGAAAATACAGTACAAATTACTAAAAAATACTAAAATATAGAATTGTGGTCAGGTATCCCCACTACATTAATCGCAGCAGTAGCCTGAAATTTGAAACTTTTAATAAAAAGTTCTTAAATATAAATTATATGGCAAATGTACAGTACATTGCTTTGTCAGTTCTCTTAATCCAGTGTTTTGCAGTAGAACAGCAACCCTTAAAGTCAGTCTTTTCTCGTTTAAAAAACCCAAATCAGTCTTTCATTTCCTTCAGTATCATGAGTGTGAATGATCTGAATCTGGAATACCACTGTCCCTGTAGCTCCTGTTACTACTGCTTTCACTGTGGCTGTTCTTGTACAGATTCATTCCGTTAGGCGGGAATATGGTGTGTATTACAAACTCCTCCTTGGACACCTGGTCGCTGTTGATCGGTATCATCTGAAAAGAAGTCTCCCTGATTTCGAGGATGGAGTTGTCCTTCTTGGTCCCCGCTTCGGCGTAGTCGTCCTTTCTCCTGCGGCCCTTGCTGTAGGCACAGTTCCGCGAGAAGAGGGCTCCGTTGCGGTGCACGTACCAGCAGAGCAGCGCCAGCAGCGCCAGGGCCACCAGGGCCACCGCGCCGCCTATGATGGCGGCCAGGGGTAAGCTCGAGTTCTTGTACGGCTCTTTCTCTTGCTCTCGGTTCAGCGTGGTCGTGGGGTTGTACATTTTAAGGGGCGCTGTTTCGGTCTCGATGCACTCAGGGGTTTCGTCTGCCAGGTAGGTGTTACTGGTCTCCATCGGGACCATACAGACCCGGTACGGCGATTCGGGCTCCAGAGCAGTGAGCAAGTAGTCACTTCGGTCCCCTGTGACTATGGTTTCAGTTATAGATCCAAAGGCAGGGCTGTGACCCATCTTGAGCCAGCTCAGCCTTAGCGCCGTCATGGGTAGTGCAACTTTCCAGGAGATGTGGATAGTCTCCGTGCTTACAGATTTCACATAGATCGTGATGACTTTGCGTACTGGGCTCGTGGTGGTTCTGTAGTTCTTATTCAGATTGGGAGTTTTTATGTCTGGTTGTTTGGTCACAGAAAGAGGCCAGTGTCCTTGGGCCGGATAGAGTGTGTTTGGTACCGCGGTAGTGATTTGGATGGTGCTTATGACACCCTCGTCCTTACAATCAAACAGTTCAGCGTTGAGGTCTTTGATAGCCATCCCACGTACTTTTTCTGGTGCCTGACACATCAGTCCACGCACGTTAACCTTCACAGGCAGTGACTGCAGCCAGTCGCGAACCCATTTCATTTTGCACCCGCAGTGCCACGGGTTGTTGCGAAGAAACAACTGGGTGATGTTGTCCAGATCGTCAAAGACACCCTGAGGTAAATTGCTAAGGTTGTTGTTGGACATATCTAGTCGATACAATTGCCTTAGGTAAGAGAAGGCGTTGGGGGGCACGCGATTTATGTGGTTTTCTTGCAGATAAAGCTTTCTTAGATTTGTTCCGGGTAAATTTACCGGTGCGGCTGTAAGGGAATTGCGAACCAATGACAGTTCCGTAAGATTGACTAAATTCATGAAGACTTTGTCTCCTAATCCATGATTATTTAGAAGATTTCCATCTAAAACGAGGCGTTTTAGATTGGTGAGGTCTTGAAGGGACAGCTCTGAAATTGTGGAAATGCGATTATCATCGAGGCGTAGCTCTTCTATGGTTTTAGGCAAACCCCAGGGGATGGTGCTAAGGTGATTGCGAGAGAGAAAAAGCAGTCGGAGATACGTGTTGTCCCGGAAAGCGCCGTCTTCGATGCTAACAGCGGAAACGGAATTATCATCCAAATGCAGTTCTTCCAAATAAGGAATTTTGGAAAGTGAATCGTAAGTAATGGTCCTTATATTGTTTTCCTGCAAGTGCAGTTCTTTGACATACTTAGGGAGGTTGGTAGGGAATTCATCTAGGCTGTTGTGGTATAAGTATATTCTTTCCACCCTAAGCAAGTTCTTCAGTTCTGAAGGAATCCCAGCATTATTTATTTGATTGTTCTGAAGGAAGAGGGTAGTAGCATCCTCTGGGATTCCTGTAGGAATAGATGTCAAATCGCGATCATTACAATATATGAAACCCACATCACAGCGACAAACTGAAGGGCACGGTTTGGCACTGACAGAATAAGGTGCCATGTCAAGTAACAGCCCTATTTTAGTCCAAATTAGGAAGATGTTCCAGGTTACACTAATCATGGTCAGGAATGACGAGATTTGTATACAGTTCTGATCTTCAACAATCTAAAAAACCAAACAAACAAAATTATCCAAATCATTATTCAAGAAACTGCAATGACAATTCAAAATTACAGAAGACATCCTAAACACACATATGAGGCTAAAATTCAAGCTTGTAAACACATCATGCTTTTTTCTTACATCAGTAATTGTACTTCTACCCGTACGAACTCAATTGGATGTACAGATTATGCTGTAACTTGAAATATTTTAAACAATATAATTGACTGTATCTGACCTGAGAGTTGTTCTATTGAAGCAAGAAGACTCTTTCTAAGGAGCCCCCACATTTCATGTCTAGAGGCGATTGCTGTTCTCAGATGTTAATTTGAAATCCTGTTGTGGATTTTCTGAGAACAGAGCGAGTACAGGGCTAAAGTCCAAGTGAATCATTCTACATCTGAAATGTAAAGAGTAATTCCCAAGTCAGCCAACTATCTAAGTGAGCCATAAAACCCTTCCTGAGCTCAGGAGCACTGTGGTAGGTTCAGAAGAGTCCTAAGGGTAATTAGTTACCAAGTAGAGAATACAAACAAAAGAAAACAGACCAGATCAAGCCTCTTACAGGTTTTGAGAGCTCAGTGGCTCCTTGACTATTTCACAAATGCTGGAGCTTTCAGTCTCAATTCTCAAACTGGAATGTTCAGGAAGGTGCAGGAAACAATTGGCAGCATCAAAGTTGGCATTGCTGTTAGAGCTACGACTTTCTAGCTGACTGCATGGGATACTTCATTACATGCTGAAATTCCTGCTTAAATATTTGTCATTCTCAAAAGTCTTCTTACTAAGCAGTACACTAATAAGAGACTATTTGACAGGTTTAACCACACTTTCACATCTTATTAGCTCAAACTGTGCAAGGTAGAATAACAAGAATTAACTCCTGAGAGTGAAATTAGACTGTGCTTGGGTAGTGTGTTTGTACATTCAGCTCAAGTAATTAGCATTTTTATAGCTTTTAGGACAACATAATTCAATTACTATCGGAATTACAGCTGTGAGAACTTCTGTAAGATGACCTATACGTTACACGATGTTACGACCTTCTCTCTTGTGGGTTCACTTATTAATTGAACTTCATTCTCTGAGGCATGAAAAGGAAAATAAATTAATATTGATCCTACCGTATTTAAAGGTACGAGTAAGTTTTGTGCTTGAGGATATCCAGTAAGTGAAATTTCTTTTCCTGCGAGTCACTTTTGTGTGGGTTACTCCATGCAGTTGTGTTTTCTCAACTCTGTTTACTCAAAGGATCCTCCGTGGTGCAGGTTTGTCTCCAGCTTCCTGGCACTGTGTTCAATGAACATTCCAGGCAAGATTTATCATGGTCCATAAGCACACCAGGCCGTGGAGCAGAAAAGCTTCAACTTCCTCTCACTGGGCCGCAATGAGGCTTCTATTTTTGTCTTCATATAAGGTCTGTGAATGAAGAGCCCCTTTTGTTTGGTTTAATGCTTTTAACAGGAATAACTTTCTTTGTACTTCTCACAAACTCTCCTCTGTAGTGTGGTAGTCAGAGGTGGTAATTTCAGCTCCACATGATGGAAACTACTCATTATGCTGAGGCTTGAATGAACGGTAGCCTCTTCAGGAGATCAGGAACAGGGTGCTTTTTCTGTCCAAAATTATCCAAGGATAAAGTTTGTACAATAGCTACATCCTGATATATCCACACCTCCTTAAAAGAACCGTTTTCCAACTTTCTCCTTTTGATACTTCTTCGGGATTTGTAAAGCAGAAAGAATTTCCTCCTTGCAAAGGCATGCAAGTTAACTTAGCATGCAAGTTACTGTAGAAAAGGTTTTTGTAAATTCAGGTGGTTTTCTTCATAGGAAGCACAGATATTATTCCCAAGAAAGCTTTCCTTCTAAAGCTTTCCTTGAATTGTGATTTTCCTGTGAAAGTAAAAAACACAAAAAATGCAATTAATACCTGGTGGACATGAGTGCTCACTCTGCGTTGCATCCTTACGTAAACCGAGCTATGCTTGCTATATATAATTAGCACTTTTTTTTCTCCAAGTTATGGTAATTCAGCAAAACAGAGCTGTTGAGAAGTGCATGTTATGCTGCCTAGTTTCATGTTGTTGCCCTTTTGCTACCTTTCCCTTTCTCCTGCGGGAAGGGAAAGTTATCCTGAAGAATAGACAGAGGGAAACTGTTTGGAAACTTGGTTGCCTGGCCCCTCATTGATAAGGGCAGCCCAGCCTCCCCTGACCAGCTTGCCTTTAATTTTGGTCAACTGAGAGAGACAAAGATCTGCGTGTGGGTGGGTTTTGTCTGTGAAAATGCTCTCCACAGGCCCAGCTGCTTCCACTTTTAGGCTGTTTTATTTGAAATGTGGCACAGTGGAATCAGTATTTAGATTGGTATTGTCTTAATCTGATTGCTCTGATTTTGAAAAAAAAGAAAAATATCTCAATCTTTTTTAATAATACAGAATTACTGGATTGTTTATCAAAGGTGCATTTGAACTTAGAATACTTCATATCACTATTGCAGAGAGGCATCCAATGTGGTACCAAGTATTTGTTCCTTAAGAGCACGTGGGTTGTACCAGTAGGAAACAGAAATGGTTGTACCTGAAATAAAGAAGCCTTAACATTTGTTTCTTCCTATCATGATTGTGTGTAGTCCAATAAACTCAACATGATCCACAGAATTAAAATACTATAAAGAAATTACATATGCATTTGTACTTGTGTAGTGACTACAATATGAGCATAGCTAGGGAGTTGTTCCTGGTCCATCATGAAGTACTGGACTTAAATGCAGTCTCTGTTTTAAAATGGTCTTCTGCTATTTCAAGCGAGCAGCGTGAAGTCCTGGTTTGGTAGATCTGTAATATTCCTACAGCAACAGGAATGATACAAAACTGGCCCCAAATTATTGTGACATTAGTGCAAATTCCTTTTTTTTTTTTTTTTTTTTTTTTTTTTTTTTTTTTTTAAAAGGTTACCATAAAATTAAAGAATTAAGGAGAGGGGAAAAAAAAAAAAAAAAAAAAAGTCCCATTACTAAAGTGTTTGTGGGAAGAAAAGTCCAGAATCTGCTCCTAAAACTTGGAAATGAACATTTAAGAAGAGGTATCTCCTTGGAACTTGTATGAAGCTGCGAAGGAGGATATTTTCTGGAACACGTTGTGGAGTGGGAATATAAATTGGCTGTTAAAAAGGCCTTTGAAGGCTACACTAACTTTTAAGAATTTATTTAAAAGAATCCATTAAACTGCTGTTCTTCAGAACTTGTAAAGCTTTTTAGAAGCAGGCTGTAAAAAGAAATATGTTCTACTAAGCAAAACAGCAGCTCTCAGACGCATACATCTTACACTTGAGAAATCAAGTGCGTTTGTTTTACTTTTTTAGATTATCAACTGTTTCCTCTTTATTTTACAGGCAGCCCTTCATTTATTGCCAGTATTGTATTAGTGGAAAGGTAGGATTAAAATGAAAGCACTAAAGCTCATTAAGTTCCTGGATTTTTTTTTTAATCCCTTCTCTCAAAATTATGTGAAAACAAGGCAGAAAAATAAAAGCAGGTCTCTTTGGAGAAGATGACACTGTTTCAAAAATGTGGATTAAGAGCGTACCCCCCACTCTCTTTTCTAAAAAAGAATAGTTTTCTTGAGGTTTTGATTGTTTGATATCGTGCACATTTTATCTGGGGCCATGGCTGGAAACAATGTTTTTGCATATCAAAGGCTGCAGGGATGTGTCCACAGAGGAGAAGGGAATCCTGCGGCCGTGCTCCAGCTTTCCTCCTCTGGAGCTGCCTCTGCCTGCTCCCTGACACGGAGGCATTAGAGCTGATCCCGCGGGATGAAAAGAAAAGCCGCCCCCGCTGGGTCCAGACACTGTGTCCAGGTTTCCACAACATCGACCTGGGAAGCTTCATGGCTACGTGGTTTTGAAAGAGCCCGTTAATTCCGAGCGGAGCAGAGAAAGATGAGTTTCAGAAAGTAGCTGTTGAAGTTCATTTCTGAACGTAAAAGTGCCTTTTTTTCATTAACAGCAGCAACATTTGAGCAGCTGAGCATCAGCTTTTGTGCTTAGCTTTATTCCGAGTTGCCTATTTTCATGGAGTTTGCTGCATTGCACAGCTAAATTACTTTTCCTGGGACACACTGTGCAAGCAAGCACTGCAGGCAGGGGCAACACACAGGACTTCTTCTTATCACTGTAGCCTAGCTAAGCAGGGCCACGTTTTATTTTAACACATTCAAGGGAATTTGCACTATCCAAGAAAAATGAACTGCAGAAGACCTCAGTATTTAGGATAACATATGGGAGCCAGCTGTCCAGGGCACAAGCAGCAGCGACAAGGAGTGTCAGCGTGTTGGGAAAGCCAACGTTTTCCTGCAAATGGTGCTAAAAAGATCTTTTCTCTCCAAGATATGATAACAAAATGAGGAAAATGAAGAGCTGGCGGAGTTTAGGCCACGTAAAGCTTATTTGAATTTCTAATACATCTCTGCCTTCCCTGGCAGGAATTATGGCAGCTGTGAAAAACACTGGCTTGTATCTACCTATCACTCAAAGTAACAAGGGGAAGGGAGAGAATTTGCCAGCTGATATTTCTGCATTATAAATGACAAGAATAACTTTTGGAATTAAATTAATACTAGAAAATGTACATTTCATGAGCCTCCCAACTGTGCTTAATCAGTGTACTCTTATTTGTTACAAAAATTAATTTTATTGCAGCATTACCTCCACATTTATTTAGAAGGGGGAAGGCATCAGAAATTCAGCAGTTTACAAGCTGCTAACTACTGAGGTATCTACTGTATCCACTGCCCGGCCAGTGCAGTCCACAAAGGTCACGGTTCCTCTTAAATCACTTCACAGAGCTTCCCCAGAAGGTCCCCAGCACTAATCCCCACTTAAAACAATGCGGATACTTTGTTTTCTTAAGTGTCCTACTGGGGGCCAGTGGGCAGTGAGAGCAGAGTGCTTTCCAAGCACCCTGGCTAGGGGCTGAGATTTCCACGCTCATCATATTTCAGGAAGGTGCCCCAAGCTTTTGTTCGGTGTTAGGCAAGCAGAAGGCCCTCGAACTGTCTCTCTAAGGGCTGAAGAATGTAGAGGGTTTTGTTGAAAGTGCTAGGGAGCTTTGCAGATCAGGGTGCATCTGTGCTGCTGCTGCTGCTGGAATTTGGCTTTGCTTTTTTTCTTTTTCCCCTCAAAAAGATTTTATTTTGACTTGGGGGACCCTCTTGTGATTATTTTTCTTTACTCTTTCCCTGGGTAGTAACCGAACATAATACTGTTTTTGCTGTTTGTAATTTTAATTTATGTCTTTAAAACAAAAATGCAAAATCTGATGTGTTTCCTTGGCCCCCCTCACTGAATAACTCTCAATTAGAAATGGATTCTGAGTAAATGCTTAACTTTCTGCCTTTCCTGCACAGCATAAAAATGAGCAGAGTCAGTATTTGCTGTAGAAGGATGCAGAGGAACTGAGAATTCTTCAACTTATTTTCTAAATTTTTTTTAAAAAAAATCTTTGCTGCTTTTAAATTATTAGGTTGAAAAGATGTTTTGTACTCTATCTCAGTTGTTTTGTTTGCTACTATGAAGGTTGCACATGGATTGCTTAAGCTTTAAAAAAATAAATAATAATAAGGCACTTTGGGGGTAGGGGGTGCAAGAGCTTCTTTTTTTAGTGCTCTCTGAGCGTAGCCAGCTCTGGCTTTGTCTTCTGAGAGTTGCTGATGAAGTAACTTGGTCCATGCTCAAAACAAACAAACAAAAAAAGAGAGAACAAATGCGGCCATTGTTTCAGGGTAAAATCCATCTTCCCTCTTGACAAATTTAGTGGAATTGTACCTGCTGCAGAGCTCCGAGCACCAAAGGTGACATGAAACAAAAGGTTAAGCGTATTTAAAACAAAACAAAATGTGTTGTATAAAGTTGTATAAAGCTCCATAATTTTTTTTCTATCTTGAAATACTTTGTAATCTTTTTCCTGATTACCAAATTTGCTGCTTGAAATACAAGACAGTACTTTGAGTGAAGCTGCAGAACTTACTTGCAGTAAATTCTGATAGGTAATAATAGGAAGAACTTACTTTGTGGTGATGCAACATGCACATGCTTTTGAGGATGCCTGCCCTAAGCAGGTTCTTTTTGGGCACTTATTAAAAATAAATGTTAAGCAATCATGGATTAATTCTCCTGTGCCTTCCCGTGCTTTGAAGTGATAGTAAAAGCTGCAGAAATCCTAGCCATTAGCATGGATGTTTCCTGCTAGAAGGGAGACAAAGATGGCCATCTCCCAACCGAAGCCACTTCAAATAATTGTAATGCAAAGTTTGCAAACTCTGCCACTTGCTTTGATTAGTCACCGTTGCCTACACAGGATTTTTCAGCTTTAAGGTATGGGTTACAAAGGGGAGAGGAGAAAGAGAAACAGGGCAGAAACACATCTTGCTTTCTGTTCGTGCTGTGAAATGGGTAAGCTTTATTTTTGCAGATTAAAGCTTGCTGCGGGTTTACTACGGAGTTTTTGCCCACTGGGGGGTGGTACACGCTACAAAAACGGCGCTTTTAGGAGCCACAAGTCAGATGTTTCTGCTGCTGTCCAGTTTTCTCTGCTTTAATTACAACAAAGTCTCCCGTTGAGAAAAACAGAGGCGGCCTCCGAAGGGGGAGGAAAAAAATAATCACTCTTTCAGCGAGTTTACAGAATCTGATTTCCCATGCTGAGTTTATTAACCACGCTATTTATCTGGTCACTCGCCAATTAAAGAAAGTGATATGAATGTATGAAAAAAAAAAAAGACAGGGAGAACTTGGGTATTAAATATATGCTGATGAACCCCTGTTCATCGCAGTTTCTGGGATACGAGGAACACAACGCAGGGGAAAAAATACGGATTGAAGGGAAAAATAGAAATGCCTGATGGCAGGATTAGAATAATTAGAATAAGCTGTATATTTGAAGCTAATTAACTGGCTTTCTGTAAACTGGGGTCTACCTGTTGTTTGTGAAGGATCTGAAAAAAATCTCCAACAGGATGGCACTGTATGGTTTGGGAATAAATTAAATGAAACTGGAAGGGATTTCTGAGGAAAAGAAGGACATTCAAATCTCCTCAGTTCGGGGCAAAGCGTGGTAGATAATGGCAAGAAAAATACATACAGCTCTCTCTGTCTCGTAGCAGATGATTCTTTGTGCACTTGAATTGACAAATGCATTTTTCACTCCGATTCAAAGAAATGTTCATTAAGATGCCATATCCCCAGGCACTGGAGGGTGAGCATAATTGATGCTTCTATCTTCTTGGGCAGTATATTTTAGGAAATAAAATTGAGGTCAGGATAATTAATTGTTTTTTAAAGTATGAAAAAAACGTATTTTTTTCTGCACTTCATTTCCGCAGAGGGAATTTATGTGAGAATACAAGCGGGGCTCCTTCTTTTCCTCTGTGGTAACAAGAAATTCCCCTCGTACTGCAGCGTCCAGCTGGCACCTTTCGGAGGAGCAGCCTTTAATTGCAGAGTAATTCGGCATTTCCTCGCTGCTCCTGCGCATTAAATATTCAGCCCTACTTCGTTAACTGCCCATAATGGATCCCTCTAGGAAGGGGAGCGACTTGTGCCCGCTCCGACCGGGCACCGCGGGCTCCCGGCGCCCCTGCCCGCGTTCATTCCGCATCCCTCTCCCAACGCCCCTGCGAGACTTGGCGCAACTTTGCGCGGGGCTCCGCCGCCGCCCCGGGCTCCGTTAAGCGGCGCTGCACGGCGCAGTTTTAGTGGCCACTAGGCTGGGCTTTGGGGGGCTCTTACCGCAGGGGCTGCCGCGCAGCGCGGCGGGACGAGCCGGCCGTGGCTCCACGCTGCAGCGCGGGTCGCGGCCGCGCAGACAAAGAGCGGGGCGAGCCCGCGCAGCGCAGCGCAGCGCGAGGCGGCCGCGGGCGCGGAGAGCCCCGCGCCGAGGAGGGGCTCGCGGCGCCAACGCGGCGTTCCCCCCGCGCGGCTGGAGCGGGGCGCTTCGCAGGAAGGAAAGAGGAAAGTTGACGCGAACTAGGCAGGGCCGCCGCGAGCGCGGGGAGGACTCGCAGGTAGCTCTGTTTGCAGCAGGGAGGAACCCCCCCCCTGTTTCCCCTTCTGGGGGAGACGGGGCCTGTTGCGTCCCTGCGCGGCAGCGCTGCGACCATCTCGTGCGGAGCGCCGAGCTGCGCGCGGGCCCTGGCCGGGCCGCGGAGCCCCCCGCGCGCAGCGAGCGGCTCCGCTCGGAACAGGCCGGTGCTCCTCAGCGTGAGGCTCCTCGTCCTCAAGTTCGCTCATTCCTCCTCAGTGATACTGAAAGCGAGAGGGGAATTATCCTGCTCTGAATATTTACCCGAGGTCTGCAATACTCGATACTAAATTGGTTAAGGCAGATTCTTTTAATAAGATAATGGTGCTGTTTAAAATTGATTTCATTTTTTTTTTCCCTTCCCTCCTGGAAATGCTCTCAGGATAAATCAACACAGCTAATTTCCAGAGAGTTTTTCCTCTGCTCTTTTTGGAGTTGAATGTTTCAGAACCTGTGTGACCGAGCGATCTTCATTGCGAGTCAGGCTCTTTGGGGGGCATTTCTAGACGTTTGTGTGTTTGCAGCATTTTTTTTTTTTTCCACGTAAGCTGTGAAAGGCATCTGTAAATGTGTGTGGAAATACTTTTGCTGTATTGGCGGATTAGCATAAATGTTCTCTTCAGTTAAATATTAATAAAGGCTCTTCCAGGACTGTTGATAGTACTTGATGAAAAGGAAACTGTTGAAGGAGGTGGTGAAGTGACAGCTGGGATGTTAGTTGGCGGTCTTGAAATTGGTACTTATTTTGTAAGCTCAACATAAGTGCTAGTATTTCTAGAATGGGAGTTTAAATTCGCGATTAAAAAAAAGTAGTGCTTTGCTAGGGATCATTTAGGGTTTTTTTTTTTAATTCTCTGAGATTTGTCTAAAGATTTGAAAATAAAGGTAGCAAAATACCATTTAATTTTTTTTTCCTTTTAATCCCATTTTGGCCCTCGGTTAGGCGAGAGGGTCTCGAGCATCCAGGGCCCGGCACAGGCTGAGGGAGGACCTCTAGTAACAACTTGTACAGTCACAGTGTTGGCCACGGTGATTTTCTCTGTTTCTCGGAGAACTAGAGAAATACTATAGTGATGCAGATGTTTTTAGCTTTCTTTCTAGATTTATGAGCAAAGAAGTGTATTACAATAAACTTCTGTAGTGCACACAGAAAATCAGTTGTTCTCATGAGAAATTTTAGCTTATGACTTTCTCCCTCTCCCTTTTATTTTTTATTTTTTTAAAATTTTTCGGTCCTAAGCAGCATATACTTAATTCAAAGGACCCTTGTGGCAGCCATAATAAACCAGGGGAGGTCACAAAAAAGATAAACAGGGCCTTGAAGGTTGCGTTGAACGGAGGGTTGAACGTTGCTGCGCTGTTTGCTGCTCGCGCCGCTGCGACGGGTTAGAGTCCAGTCCGCTCGGCTGCTGGAAACGTTTCGGCCGGTCCCCAAAGAGCCTGTGCGGAAACGGTATTTAATAAAGCGCGGGATGCTCTGCGGTGGCAGGTTGTGTGGAAGGCCCTGGGTAAAAGAAAAGAAAAAGGAAAAAGGCGGCTAATATCTCTTTAAAACACATACGAAGCCTGGGAGAGAGTTTAGAGCAAGCAAGAGCACTGTGGTGTTGACAGCTTTATATCCCTGTTGGGTAACATTCACTTACTAGAATTGGCGTCTCCTCGCAGTTAGTAATTCACTCCATAAGGATGAAAAAAAAAGGGGGGGGATTAATAGCTAGGAAATTTATATTTGCAGAATTGTTGATTAAAACACACGGACCTGTCCGTGCATAAGGAGATGTGCATCTATTTGTATGTGTGTGTTTGGGAGGACACAGAAACTATGTGTCCCAAGTGCTCCAATGATGAGACTTAAAATGCTGTGGAGTTTGGGTTTGCTGGGCTAGAAATGCAGAGCCGAAATGCAGCGAAGCAGCGTGTGCAGGGCTCGGTCAGGGAGCAGCTGCCTGGGATTTGTCGCTTGGATGAGACTGACCAGGCTGATAACATGAAATTTCACAGGCTTTTGCTGCTAAAATGTGTGATTTACGCTACAGAAGATCAGCAGCGGAGCAAACTTTGGGGCAGTTGAAGGGTTTTGCCGCCTTCTGTGAGGTTTGCAAGCGCTCGGGGTGCCTTTAGTGGAGAAGAGGGAAGCGGCTTCCCCGGTGCGGGCGGCCGCGGCTCGGGCCGCTCCGCCGCCGTGCGTTGGATCGCGCCGTGCGGGTGCAGCCGGGAGCGCGCGGGGCCGAGTGAGACGTGCGGAGCGCGCAGCGCCGGCACTGCCGGCCTCGGGTACCTGCTGCGTGCCAGGGCTGACAGACCCCTGCCTTTTACACTGCCTTCTACACTGCCTTCTACACTGCTGCAGCTCAGCAGCCGCAAGGAGAGGGAAACCCTGGGATTTTACGCTGCCCAGATAGCTACTGAGCAGGAGACCTTTAATCTCGCTGCAGCCCTGAGAAGGGCAGGGCAGGGCACTGATTTCTTTTCCACGACTGATGGTTAAAAATACATTTCCGTGCTTTTTTTATTTTGCTGATTTTCCTTTTTCTCCCCCCCCCTTTTCCAATGAGGTTATGTCACGTAAACAGAATAAGCAGAGCAGTCACCCCGGAGGGTCATGTAGTGTATCATCGGTGTTTTTGCTGAGGTAGAAAAATAGCCTTTCTTGATGTGTTTTCGATGCTTGGCCTGTTATTAAAATAAAGATACAGTTGGTTACAATATATATGCAATTGAACGTAGGCATTAAAGAGAATATAGGGTATCCACCCATTCGGTGACCTACGCATAATTTGATGTTTAGAGTAATTTTGGAACTCTAAGTTGCATCTGCAAAAAGCCACTGACAATTTTAAATTCAGGATTTAAGATTAGCTGTAATAAGATTTTATTTCATTTTCCCCCGCAACAGTTCCTCAGTATTTAGTCACCTCCCGCTTCCTCCTCCACCCCGTGCCCGCGGCCACGGCAGTTACTAGATGCTGTTATACCCGCTGTGAACCAAAGGAAAGAGGAAGAAACCAACATCTTTGAAAAAAATCAATGTTAATTCTTTTATTTTTTTTTCCTTTTATAAATTGGGTCCTGCCTTTTTTACATTTTTTTTTTTTTTTTTTTTTAGTTTCCCTGGGACAGATGGGAGCAGAGTTGCTGTCGATCAGGGATGGTTATTTGAGAGCTCCCATTAGGGTGATTCTGTCAGCGGCTCCCCACAATTGTTTCTATGCCCAAATAAAATGGTAAAATCGTATTAAAACCTGTAAAGAGGCCAGGGAGGAAACCTGCTTTCAAGAAATTAAATAGCCCTGTCTTTCTCACCTGGGATTTAAATGAAGAATTCAAGCATCATCTAAGGAAGAAAAGCAGTATTTAGTTATCATTGTTATGCATACATGCTTAAGGCTCGGATACAGAGATTTCTTTCCCAAATACCAGTTTCAGGGCACTTGGATATTCTGATTGACTTATTTTACTCTGCGGAATAGTTTTATCTAGACTAGTTTTAACTAGACCAGTGTTATCTAGACCTGAAAGCAGGAGAGGAGTAGCCCAGGGACTCGTAACACAGCTGTGGGGCCAACGCACAACTCGTACATCAAGTGTCCAGGCTGTAGCGCGGCATCTCCGGTGGTATCACCTTGGGATTCCTTGGAAATGTGCTTTTGGACCTGACTGCTGTGGACAGAGACCATTCTGAGTATTTATTTTTGAGATTTCCTGCGTTTATCACTGCTTTTCTTAAAGATGTCTTGGTGAATGGGTGAGAAGGGGGCCGCAGTAGTTTTGGAGCTGTAATAGTTGGACCGATGGGGGTTTTGCCCTCATGCTGACGTGGAGGATGCTGATACAAAGTGGCATCCACGATGTTCTCTGATGAAGGCTGTTATACTGCAGTCATGTATTAAACTTGCAAAACACCTGTGTGACCTGCTCAGGAAAACTCCTATTTTGGTGACTGAGCAGCCTCCCATCTCTCTTAAATCCCTTTTTCAACCTTAGAAATAACCCCAAATTGATAAAGTATGGCAAGATTGTATTCCTAACGCTGCAGTTGGCAGCATTTCGAGCCCTTGGGTGGCTGCCTGCTCCTGAGAATGGCCGTGCTTGGGGACAGGGGCCCGCTCTGCTGCATTGCGAGGCGCCGGGGCCGCGCCGAGCTGGGCGCTGCTGCGCAGAGCCGCGCGGGCGCCCGCGGGGCCCAGGGGCTGCTGCCTGCCTGGGGAAGCTCCTTCTCTGCACCAGTGCATCCCTTGCATCCCTAGCAGCTCCTGCCTGCCCTTGCTCGCTTGCCTTGGCTTGCATTCATGCAAATATTGACCTGGGGAAAATACTTAATCCCTTTTGTAGTTGTAATCTCAATTGTATTTCCCATGCTACAGAGAATTTCTTTTAGCAGAAACTAGTACTGTAATGATTTTTTTTTTCCCCCTTTTAAATACCTCTAGGAGCTCTGGCGATATCCCCCGAAGATTTAAAGGCGTTAGCTTAAGTGCATTCATCAAACCAAAATTAATCCTATTTACAAATATACCAGGGTGTCAGCATTCGTCTCCTGGCAATATATTTATATTTGGTGCTGCTGCTATTATGAAATCCTTGCAAGTAATGTTTGAAAGGCTATTCCCTCCCCCTTTTTTTTTCTTCTTAGGTGCAATTTTACTCTGATTTTTAGGCTATTAGCAACAAAAGTGCTTGCATCTGTGTGAAGACTTCTACAAAACCTTGCAGGAAGCTCTTGTGCTTGCAGTGAGGCTGCACGAGGAATGCAGAGGTCTGTGTAAAAGGCTGACCGTGGGCGCTGCGTCCCCTCGCTCTGGGTGCCAGCGGAGAGGTCGTGTCTCCGTTCAAGACAGATTTCTGCATTTCCTGTCAAATGCTGGTGATCATCAGAGCCGTATGCAGAGATGTTAGGAAAAGGTAGGACTGTCATCAGCTTTATGCGATTTCTAAGGGAACAGGCAGAGCTTCACAAACGAGGTGGGTCGGAGATGCCCGGCCCGCAGCCGCAAGCGTGTGGGTCGGTTAGCGCCGAGCGGCGTCCCCGTGCTGGAGGCGAGCGCGGCGCGACACGGTCCGAGCGCGGCCCGAAGCACCAGCGAGGCAGGAGGGCTCCCGAGGAGCTTCATGCCAACAACCCGTCCCACTGTGCGCCCCGCGAGGCCGAGGCTGCTCGGGAGGTGGCCGCACACCCGCCGCCTTCGCGGCGCGCGGAAGCGGCTCCCCGTGAACACGCTCCTTGTCCCTTCCCTAAAGGCAAACGCCACGACGCAGAGGCGCTCTGAACAGGAAACCTTTCAGAAAGCAGGAAAGCTGGCAAGAGATGTGGAGGGCATTTTCTTGCCGCGAGGTTACCTTCTTTCCCTTCCTTTCTCTTGCTCTTTTTGTTTTTTCAAAAAAAGTCTTTTTAAAGATGTTCTATTTATATTTGTCTAATGTAGAGAAGTCACTGGATTGCTCTGACTTTACTTGTGCCTCGCCTACACTTCGCTCTCCAGAAGTTGCTGACTTGCTCTATATTTGGACTGAAACTTCAGATTAGTGAGGAAACTTAAATAAAATACCATCCTAGTAATCTAAACTCACGGAGAGCGTTTTGTCATAAATTTAGCCGACGGGCATATATTGGAAATGAAGCACGTCATTTTCAAAACTATAACCAGACTATTTATCCAGAGTAATATAAATTCATATTTTGAGCATATTTTGGTTTATATGCGTTTCCATTATTTATATATTAAAATTAGATGTGCACAATTTCCAGCCTTATTTTTTGAATGGTTATTAAGAAACGCAGTTATAAATTATGAGTTATACAATACTTTGAAGTAAAAGGTGCTTTTCATAATGTCTTTTCCCAACTTACAAATAACTTTTTTTCACCATAATATGAACGTGCTAGCAGAGCAACATGATAGATGTCTCTTTAAGTATCGTAGTAAAAGAAAATGACTTGTATTCTGAGGCTGGGGATAGTTTATGTTGTTTTGGACCCATTTCCCAAGCAGTGATCGAAAACAGATTACAATAACAATTATACAGTCAGAAGATGCAATATCCATTTCTGCTTTAATTGAGTGAAAGAATAATAAAAACATCATTAAGAAAAATGAGGTGGACCTGTCATACACCCTACCAATTTTTAGGCTTGGAGAAAATGCAGAGGAGCAGAAGTGTGGGCTTTTTTGTGTGTGTCTGTGTGTGTTGCTCCAGCTAGCAGCTGCAGCGTAGACTGCTCAGGGGCGCTAGGAGCGGGCACGCAGCGAGTAGGGGCCCCGCGTGGCAGCAGGGCTTCGGCTGTGGCTCGGGCTCCGCTTGGTCGCCAAAGAACACGCTCTGTGGTGACCGTCATCCCGGGCTTCCGAGCAAGCCCTTGTGCCTGGGGGAGCTCCGTGGTGAGCTCCGTGCCGGGCAGCAGACAGGCCGTGGTGCCGCGTGAGAGGCGCAGCGCGCGGCCGAGCCAAGCGGCCGCTCGGGAGCCGAGCGCCGGAGCTGCGGGCGGCCGCCCGGCCCTGCTCTTCCCCACGGTAGCCTTGGCTCCGGCGCCATGCCGGACAGCTTTGTGAATGAGCTTTTGGAATGGCAGCCGGAAGCGGCCCGGGAGCCAGCTCAGCCGTTGGAGAGCAGATGTGATCTGCTTGCTTTGGCCGAGCCGTCGGAGCGAGCGCGCGGCGCTGGCCGGGGCCGCCTGCCCTCCGGGCCGCTCCACGCTCCTGAGCGCTGCCCGGCCGGCCCCTTCCCACCCGCTGCCACCTTCCTCTCACCGGCCAGACGGGCACCTTGAGGAGCAGCAGGGACCTCCCGCCCGCCGTCCCACGGGGACCTCCTGCCCTCCCAGGCCTGTGCCCTGCAGGGGGGCTGCCGTGGCCAGGCCAGGTTCCCGGTGCGGAGCGTGGTAGGTCATGAGCGTAGGACACGTCCAGTGGATGCAGTGGAGCAGCCCGGCGCTCCCTGGAGAAGGGCATGAGCAGGTGGCTCCTCTTGCCTATGGCTCCTCGTCTCCATCCATTTTTTTCCTGAAGATGGGAGGAAGATTCTGTGGCTTCTTTACGCCAGAAAAACGCCTGTTGTAAGTGTTGCTGCCCTAACAGTAGCTGCTCCCTTGCTGGAAGTGCAGCAGAGCGGAGGGCTCCACCACAGCCACCAAGCTTCAGCACGTTGCTGCAGGGCTGTGCCTGGCAGGGCTTGTCCCGCTCCTGCTGTGCCAGCCTCGCACCCACGCTGGAGCTGGCGGCGGGGAAGGGCCCAGGGCGAAGAGGTGACGCCCTGAATGGTGTTGCAGGCGTCACGGCTTGCGAACGGTGCGGGTTGACATTAGCTGCGGGTGGCGTTTGGCGCGGGGAGCCCTGGCCCCTCCGCCAGGATTGGTTTTGCAGGGAAAAGCAACCCCCAAACCAGAAGGCCTCCCGCTCCCTCAGCTTGTTTTTAAGTCACCAAAACCAAGAGCTAGAACTTATAGGAAATTAATGGCTTAAGATGACTTTTTAATTTTTTTTTCTAAATACCAATTTAGTTTGAAAGGGTTTCCTTCACTGCCTGTGTATTTTCCATTAGTTCATATTATAAAGCACTGCTGTGGGGCGTTTTTTCTTCTCTTTTTTTTCGGCTGGGAAGCAAGTTGCAATAACTCAGCTGCTTCCTTTGGGAAAGGTGCCCTCGGGGCTGCCCCTTGGGGCACTGCCCCGTGCTGCAGGAGGCCCCCGTGCTCCTCTCTGCTGTCCTGAGCCCACGCTCTGCCTTCTGCGGGGTGTTTTGAGAAACTCAAGGCTTACCAGATGAAATTACGAGTTTACTAGTAAGTTTTGGGGTGGGCTGGCAGCCCAGAGCATTTCCTATGGAAGGAGAAGCAGTATTTCACACTGGAGCAGAGTCCGGGGCTGGGGACATCTGCAGGGACTGTCATGGCTTCTTTATAAAATTTCCCGAGATCTGGGGTAGTGGTGAGGGTTGGGAAATTGAAGCCACAGAAAGGTCTGGAAGCTGCAGAAGGATGTAAATAATATCTTGTGGTTTGCATTCACCATTGACTAAAATATCATACGTAGAAATGCATTTCCTGCCTACAGATTTATTGAATATTTAGAAGCCAGAAAAAATAACTGAGGAGGAGAAAGGTATTGTCCTTACTTTATTTCCTCTGGTCCTCCTAAGAAAGTAATAATACTTAACATGATTTTATTTTTGTTTATTTCTTTGGCAAACATTGTATTAAAATCATCTGTGGCCCGAGACCTTCTTTACCAAATTGCATCCTGGAACACATAATTTGCAACAGGCTTGTGGAGCCTCGGCGAGGAGGAGTTGAGCAGCCTCGCAGGGCTGCCCGTGTGCAGAGTCAGGTACCTTGCGTGTTGCCTGCAACAAGCTGGAGCCCGATGCGTGGACAGGAAGAAAGGTTTTTATTTTTAAACCAAACTATTTTTCTGCTCCAGTTGCTTGTGTTTTTTGCTTTTCTTTTCTTGCTTTGAGGGGATAAGAGTACAGTTGTGGCGATGCTGCTAAAGTTGCCTGTCTTGGCCGTACCCTCCCCTCAGGGTGTACCTACAGCCTCGCGCGGTGGTGAGTGACAACCGGCCGCACCGTCCCGGTGCAGCCGCAACGAACCTGCAGCCTCGTAGCGCCTGTTGGCAGCCGCTGCTCGTGGGTGACAGGCTGCAGGGCAGCCCCTTTCCCCGCGCCACGCGTTTACTGTGAACAGGTTACGTGGCAGGAGCCCGCGCGCTGTCCTGGTTGATGCTCTGGGTTACGGGTAGCCTGGCCCTGGGGGGGGAAGCGCCCGGCCCCAGCACTCTGCTTGTTTGCTGCTCTTCTGGGCGTGCTGCTCTTTGGGGGATGTGATGGACTTGGGTAGCACGGGAGTAGGGGATGGATGTCTGATGGAGAAGCTCAGGCATTGCTGAAGGACCGAGAGAGGCCCAAGTTCATCCTTCTGGGCCCTTTCCCTTAGAGGGGCAAGGTGAGGGGAGGATGCGCAAAGCCCTCCTGCGCCGAGCGGCCGATGCTCCATCTGTTTTAAAGCAGCTCTCTCGATCTAGGCTCGGTTCTCACATTTGTGTGAGAGGAGAAGCAAGCTAAGCAGCAGACTGGCCTGCTCGAAGTGAGCAGAGGCAAGGCAAGGTGACTTCAAGCAGAGGCCCAGGCTGCTCGCGGGAGGCCGGCAGCGCTGCCGCCCATGCCGCTTCCCGCAGCGGCTGTTCCCTGAGCGAGCGCAGCTCCGGCTGGCTCCGGGAACCGCCATCCAGCTCCTGGCCCGGAGGTGGCCCCGGCGCTGCTTCCCCGGGGCTTCGGAGGCCCTCGGCATGGAGCCTCCGCGCCAGCTCCTGCCTTTCCTGGGGCCAGAGGGGCTTGGGGAAGCGCGTTCCGCGTGCGCTGGGGAGAGCTGCCCGGCAGGAGTGCGCCCATGGCCGGGCAAGGGCGGGCGCCGCCGCGGGCGCGCTCGGGGCTGGCAGCTCCGCGCGCCCCTCGAACAAAGCACAGCCGCCAACGGCAGCTACACAGGCTTTATTTTCCCCTTCTTCATTTGATAAAAATCACTCCAGAATGATTTCCTTTGGGTTTGACACCACCATTTGATCTCCGTTTTTAATAATTTTGGTGGGCTTCACTCCCAGAAGAAAACATGCTTGTGCTCTGAAGTATTCCCACTAGAAATCCGGGAAGCCTTAAAGCCTCGTGTTACTCAGGGCTAAGAACTGGCTCCTTTATTAATTCCCTGCTAGACAACCCCTGTACAGTAAATCTTTCCACAACACTGTGCTGTTGAAATTAATCAAGCTGATGTTTGGAAATTGTTCAAATTAGATTAAATTAAATAACACCTAGACGGGGCTCAAAACTTGCGCTGATGGAAAGAGATTTTAATCTAGAAAGACACAAATGTTACGGGTGCCCCTGGTCGCCGGCGGATCCTCACGCTCCGATTATTAGGACAAACCAGCCGCGCTCCCTCTTTTCCCTCTGGAGAAGGGCGCTGCCTGTGGCGCTGCCTTCCTCCTTCCTCGGCTGTCCGTGTCCCTTCGCTCCTCAGGGCCACCTCCGTGGTGCTGATGGGGAAGGCATAACGCAAGAAGTCCGGTGCTCACAGTTTGGGATTCATTACACGCTCTGCAGCGTGGCCCCGGGCAGAGTGTCTTTGGAAAATGAGCAAGGGAAACAGCACGGGACTCTCTAAATATCTGCCTTCTCTTCTCCTTCTAGTCGGTGGTTAGAAGTTTGCAGCTGCTGTTTGTAAATCTTTCCAGGCAAAGACATCGTCCGGGGAGCACCATCGCTTGGGTTTGATAATTCCTGTAATTGGCTTCATGGTCTTGACTGCTTTGTGCAGAGGAGAGGACAGAGTTTTCCCTTCCCGAGTGAACTGCTTGTTGCCTTTTCCCCTCGTTTCCAGGAAGGAATTGCTCCCTGGCAGAACATATCTGTAGAGGGTCTGGGCAAAGAGGGGAAACGTGTGTTTGGACACAGGTTTCTCAGGTATATTTTTAACTTCTTATTTTCTCTGCATCTCAGAAGAGTCTCAACAATAAAACTGTGCTCACAAACCCTTGCGATATGAGGGCTTCTTGCTGTGCTCTCCCCAAAGCTTTATGGGGATCTCGTGTCACGTTCCCCTAACGCTGGCGCTCCCGCACGGAGTCAAACATGCTGGAAGCAGCCAGGTGCTTGTGCAGGTCAGTGCAACACACCGGCAGCGAGAGCCAGAGCCTGGCGGGTCGTCCCTGCTGGTGGTCTGATAGTCTGCCGTGCCTCAGGGTGCCCAAAGAGTGCCAGCTGATTGCCCGATAACGTCACCCAACAGGGAAGTCGGACGTAATAAATCTACCGGATCAATTGCAGTTTGCCTCTCTCCAGTGAGAAATAGAGGGCAAAGGAGGGAGCTTTAATTGTGAAGAATGGCACTTCTGGTGTTTGTGGCGAGGCGGGGTTGGTGTTACCGTCCCAGAAGCTACAGCAAGAGGCACCTGAGGGTTAGTGATGGCAGATGTTGTAATGTGCCCTTTGCTCTGTTTTTAAGGCGCTAAGAGCAGCTTATCACCTGTGCTGGGTCACCGAGCTCAGAGATGTTCTTGCAAAAACTGCCTCTGGAGCAGAGGCCCCGCAAGGAGCGGCAGCAGCAGGGGGGACCATGTGGAAGGCCACCACGGGCAGGTCCTGCGTGCCAGCTGAGAGAGCAGGAAGGCAGCTGGGTCCCGGGAGAAGCCTCCAGCCGGGGCGGCTGCGGCGTCGCTGTCACCTGTGGGTGTACCCCGACGTGTGCTGCGGTGCCAGGAGGCCCTTTGCGCACCCAGGATTTGGTCTCACCTCTTGCTGGGGCGTTAACAGCCCCGGGAAAGCGCCGGGACAAGCGGGACGCCGGCAGCAGGAGTTTGTCACCTGGGAGGTTAAGTTTCCTTTGAGCCAGTTAAGTGGTATATGGACAAACAGGATTTCTTTTTATTGTATTTATTTATTAAGTCTTGGGAGAAGATAGGGGTTTTGATTTTATCACTGACCTCAGTGGGAATAGGAGCAGCTTCGCACTGTCTTCCCATGAAAGCACCGAGGGATTTTCTTCCACCACATAGTCCTGAGGGGGTTAGAAACGGGCTGCCTGAACTTGCAAAATGCATCAGTTTAGGCCAGAATCAGAGAGCACAAAGGGGGCAGCATCAACGTGAAGCCCTAACCTACTTAATGGTGTTTGGAGCAGGTCGCTGCTCCGAGGGGAGCGCCGTGTCTCACGGGGAGTTTCTAAGGAAATCTGGCCTCTGCAGACCCTGGAGAGGAGGATCCAAGTCCCTTGGCAGCTGCTACCAGTGTCACTGCTGCTGGCAGGGCAGGTGTCTCCTCTGAAGGGACAGGGACCAGGTCCCTCCTCAAGCTGCTGATAGGAGAAAATCCTCAAGTCAGCAGACTTGGGACAGAAAGAGAATTGTGGGTTTTTTTTTCCTCTTTTTCCCACAAAGAAGTGTCCAATCCAGGAATGTGGTGATTTGTGTCCAGCCTTACAGCAATTTCCTCTATTATTCTTCATAGTGACTATGTTTAGAAGTGATAATATTTAATTTCAAAGAGCAGGAGTGCGAGGTAAGCTTTGTGGCAGTATTGTCAGCTCTAGGCAGTGCACGTGGGAAAGCTTTACACAGAGATTTGACCTTGCCCCCATATTCCCCAGCATATCCAGGGACTAACAAATTGTACGCAAGCAATTAATGGATTTCTGTTGCTGGAGATGATGGGGGCTTGGCAAAGGGAGAAGTGTGCGTGGGAGAGCAGCTCCAGCCTCCCTGGCCCCTCAGCATGAGACCCTCATTGGGAGGTGTTTGTGTGTGTCACGTTCTGGAAACCTCGACCTGGAGGAGCGGGTGGTTAGTGCAATGGTAGAAAACTTTGGAAATGTTGAAAAGGTCTTATTAGGAAATTGGGTTCGTCCTCCTGCTGACTGTGATTTGTTCCTAAACTGTATTCTCTGGAGCTATTAGTGTGGTTTTTAAATGAGTCAAGTGATGAGACTTCAGTATTTCCCTTGGAAAGAAAACAAAAGCTATCCCACAGGGAAGAAAGGCAGATCTCCACGAAACCAAGCCTTCTAGGAGGTGTTTTAATTTGCAATTGTAATCAGAGATGTATGACACACTTCTTGTTCCTTTCTTTGCTGACCGATGTTTTCTTTTCTGAATCTTTTTCTCATCTAGGTTTGATGATTCCCGTCTTTTGTGTGGTGGAGCAGTCAGATGCCTCTCTTGACTACGATAATCGAGAAGAGCACGCCGAGTTCGTTCTGGTCCGCAAAGATGTGCTCTTTAGCCAGCTGGTGGAGACAGCACTCCTGGCTCTGGGGTATTCCCACAGCTCTGCAGCTCAGGCACAAGGTATCCATCACATTCCTGTCCCTCTTCTCCGCGCTCGGCTAGCGGAGGAGAGCGCCCGAGGTTGTGCCGTGCAAGCACAAAGCGGGCGCCGCTCCGCGCAGCGGTTACACCGGTGGTGGCCCTGGCTGGAACTAGGTATCCAAGGGCCCCAACTGTGGTAGCTTAGCTGGGTCTGGCCCAGGTGGGACATATGGTGGCAGTGATCAGGCAGCACGTTCAGGGCACGTCTGTGCTGCCTCTCGAGGCAGCTGCAGCCTCACGGAGATGGTGGAAGCTCGAGACGTTCAGCTGGGGGGTACCTGCCATTCCCTCTTGCAACGGGGCCGTATTGAACAGTCTTTCCATGCGGATTATAGTCTTTCCGTATATAAAATGTGCCATTTTATATAAAGGCGATACACATACAAGCTCTTTTTATGCATATGCGCTCTCATATATGTGCCTATAAATGCTTGCATATAAATGTAGCTTAATGCTACAAGTGCAGACTGATTTCCGTGGTCTGACATTCCTAATACGTTGCTGCAAAGCCATTTGTGGGCTCTGCAGGGCCTTGTGCTTGGAGGCAACTCTCCAGCAGCAGGGAAAACTTAAAAAAACAAGAGTTTTCCTCTCTCTATTGAAACTACCAGCTAGGGAAAAAAAGAAATAAAAAAAAGAAAAACAAACCTAAAAGCAAGAAGGGGAAAGGTAGGAGAAATTTTTGTGTAACAAACTACATTTCATGAAAATTTCTTACACTGAGGAAATTATTTCATTGTGTACAGTTTGGATGAGAATTCTGTAACTTTCAGTTTTATTTCTATATCGTCTATAAATGGTGCCGTTTTTGAGCGTTTTAACAGTATCTCTGCTTGGGGGGAGGGTTTGGATTTTACCTGCTGCCTTGCGTTATTTCATACTCCTAGGAACCTGAAGCCACAGTAAAAGTGGTTCAGCAGTAGCGTTCAATTCAGGACTTCCAGGCAGTGGTTAATAGCACAGGGCTTTTTGGACAGACTTCTTCCCAAACGGGGTGATAATGATTCATTTCCTCTGCCAGCCTCTGCTCCGAGAGTGGCTCAGGATCTGCGGACAGGCAAAACTCGTGCTCAGCTCCAGTGTGTTTAGTTGCAAAACAGGGTAATAAAAGCAAGGCGAGAAGGTAGCTTTGTTTTTAATACGCAGCAGCATTTCCTGCTGCTTTAGGGACGCTTTTTCCTGACTGCAAAAGGTCGGCGCATGGCACCGTTTCCGTGCTGGTGAGCCAGCTTCCCGCGTGACAGCGCTATCCATCTCCGTTAGCGCGGCCGCTCGGCGCCGCGCGCGCTGACATGTGGAACCCGCTGCACGAGGGGGCCGGGATCGGCTCTTGGCAGCGCCTGGGGAACGGCCTTCGGCAGAGCCGCGGTGATCCGGAGCCGCGGTGATCCGGAGCCACGGCTCCCGCGGCAGCGCTGCTTGCGGGATCCCCAGGAGCAGGTCGGCTCACGCCGGGGATTAGTGGCTGCGCAGGAGGAAACTGCCTCGGCGCTTTTGAACTGCAGACTGCAAAAAGGCAGGTTCAGATACCCATCTACTGCTCGATGGGTTGCTCGAGGAAATAGAAGATGAATCTCTAATTGTTTAATTGCTTAGAATAAAAGACTGGCGGTTTTCTGCTTAAGGCAGCAATTGCTTTGCGCTAGGAAATAGTTCAGAAAAGCCAAAAATAGTTTCAAGCTACCAAATCCCTTGTTTGGGTGTTTGTTTCCCTTCCCCGTGAAGGGCAAGTTCTCCAGGGCTCTTCCTGCTGGCAGAGCTGTGGGGATTGCTGGTTTTGAGGTGGAGCCGGTGAGTGCAGCCGGCTCGGGAGCTGCGAGCTGCCTGCTCACACATCCCCGAGACTGCTCAGCTTCACGAGATGATTTATCAAATACTGGGCTGCAATCTGTTACTCGGGGTTGATAAACGCATGCTGGTAAATTGTTGATACAAGGATTTATTTAGGTGCAGTTTGCTGATTTTAAAAGAGGAAAATAGAGCTATTTGCTTTGTCTTTCCTGCTGATAGGAGAAGTCAGCTTGTGTTCTAACGCTTGGCATGGATTTTATTTATCAGTATACACTGATAAAGAGTCACTTAGTTCTCTTTTATGCCTTATGATCAGCTAAATTACAGCATCCACATGAGAAGCCGAAGATGCTCAGGTTCATTTTTCAAGACAGTGAAGTGAGCAGCAGTGTGCCGAGCAGCGGGGCGAGTAGGTGGCCGCGTGCCCTCGAGGGACAAGCGCGCCTGTCACGGCTCTGGCACTGTAAGCACTGGTTAGCAGTGACATAGAGTGGAATAATTGTCACCTGTTTGAGTTGGGGAAGGCTTTAGTTCCACCAAAACTTAACGGCAGCTGTAAATGAAAGTCAATTGCGGAACCATGAGAATATGTCAGAATTTGGGAATGTTGAAAACCACCTCCTGCTCACTTTTTAATTTTTTTTTTTTAATTTATTTTTATTTCTATTTAATAGGCATTTCAGTGCCCAATGGACAGGAGTTTTGAAAGACACTGCTGTTAAAAGCTCGGTTTTAAATCTGAGCCCTAAAGTTCCCTCTAAACATTGCTTGAAACCCTTAAGAAATCTTGTGTAAGAAAGAATAGCAGTGAAAGTTAGGGATTATATTTGTCGAGTCTACAGGATTTTTTGGAAAATAGGACATGTAGAGAAGGGCTAGAATGTCGTATTTAGCAAGTCACTGACGTCCTTGAGTGAAACGTGGCTTCCAAGTCGCACGGGACGAGGGAGGCGCTTTCCCTTCTCTCCTCCTCCCTGTGTGTAAAATCTGCCATGTGCTGCGTGGGCTCTCTGATCCCAATATATTATTTACAGGGTTCCTGCGATGGAACAAAACCTTCTACAAATAATAATCTCTTTTTCTAGATGGCAAACATCTGGGCAGTATAAGTAAATGGGTAATTTATTAGTGTTTGAACAGCTTAGAGGAGAGTAACCAAAGGGAGCCCTGACCAGCTCAGCACTTGTGGCGGCTGCTTCCCGGCTCTGCTGCCGTCGGCTCCGCTCCCATTGGATGGGCCCTGCTGCCGTCAGCTCCGCTCCCGTCGGATGGGCTCCGCTCCCGTCGGATGGGCTCCACTCCACTCGCTCCTGGGGCTGGGGGGAGCCCGTGCTCCCGTTTCTCCTTCCCTTACTGCTTCCCGCGGGCTCTGTGCGGAGACAGCGGCGCCACGCTGGAGTTCTCCATGTGTCACCCTCCTCCAAGAATCGCTTTTTTTCCCCACTTTTATGAACTAATGGAGAAATGCTGGGGAAATTGAGCCACAAGGATTTTTTTCTTTTTTTTTTTTTTTCTTTTTCCCTTTCCTGTCCTAACAGCCCTTGTAGTAATTTGGGGTGAAATAAAAAGGGAGCTCCTTCCAGAAGGCCTGTGTGTACTCAATTAGGGACTCAGACCAGCTTATAATAAATTCTGCTGTTGTTGGCCCCCGTCCCAACCTCTCGGCTCAGCCCACAAGCCCATGAACCACTGGCATTTGGGAGGAAAGTTGGGAAATGGTGTTTAGTCATTTTAATTTAAAATAATATTTTATTGTGTTTTGCTTGCACGAATCGGGCACCGAAGCAGCGGCGCGTTCGGGAGATGGGAGCAGAGTAGGTTGGAGGAGGCCGCCTCGGTGGGGCGCAGCACAGCGAGGTACGTGCAGCCTCTCGGGGGCTCCCACGGGGCGCAGACCCGAAGCAGCCGCGGTCGCCGTCCCCCACGCGGCACCTGCCCCTTCACCTGGCTGCGGCCGCGGCCAGCAACGAGTTAAAGAGCGGCAGGGCGCCCGGGCCAGGCCGTGCTCCAGCTAAATTGCTTTCATATTTTGTTTTTATAATATATTTGCTGCGGAGCCACATTCTGGCCTTTCTCCCTTTCCTAGCAAAAAGCGTGACGTGGGATCTGGTGGACGGTTCTGACGGCCGCAGGGACGAGTCCCTGCTAGGGACGTCCGTGGGGCCGGGGCCGCCGGGCGCCTCGCAGTTTGCCTGCCCTTCGGCTCGGGGCTTGCCGGTGCCCCCGGCAGCAGCGGGAGGCGATGCTAAATCCCTTGGAGCCCCTGCAAGGAGATGCTTAGGCAGCATTGTGCAGCACTCGGCGGGAGCAAACTGTGAACGTTGTATTTCAGGCAGCACTATTTATGCCTCCATTTGTATAGATAGCATCAATCACATACTTCTAAATGTTCAGGGTGGATTTGAAAACTACATGTACACCAGCATCAAGCTTAACTTTTTCCATGGCTTGGGCACGGAGAACAAGTCTTTTCTCAAGGTAAAAGCTTTGTTTCTTTGCTCCGTAGCGAGATCGCTGTTGTGTGGCCCACAGTCACAAGCACGTAGCAGTATTGTCACAGCGCCTCTGAACAGAGCTGCACATGCTAATTCTTCTTTTTTTTCCTGACATATCTGCTTAAGCAGCATAGCAACACCGTGAATTTGCATTTTCTGATCACTAAAAATCCCCCCTACCATAAATGTGTATGTGAAATTGAGAACCTAATTAAAAGATTAACAGCATGTACAGTACTTTACCCAAAAGGCATGTGTTAATTTGTTAAAACACTAAAGATTTTTATGCTGTCTTTTTTGACACTATCAAAATATTTTCGGTGGAACTGGTTGAACCTGGTCTCTTTATTCTAAATTCTTTTGCAGGGTAAGATGGCTTAATTTCATATCTAATTGCATGAGGAATTATAAATTATCTTTTCTAAGAGACCTATGACACTAAAACACAGAATGAACAAATAAAACTGATTTGTTCTAGTACAAATGAAGATATATGGCAGTATTTTTATTACAGACACCATTTGTTTGGGTTGAGTGTCTGAATATTTTACAATAAGATACAAACTGCGCTTTGTGGAGCAGTCATTCGTGCAGTGCCTCTTAAGGTGTTTTGCAACTAATTGCCAAGAAAGCCAGACACCCAAATCAAGCAAACACAGCCCCATCCGTAAAACGCAGCGCGACACTGAGCTGCGTTCCGGTCTGCCCCAACACGGGTGTCGTTTATGTGTGTTCACAGGGACATGAAATCTGCTCCAGGGATCAAATGTGCGGTTTTATTTTGCTCTTTGAGGAAGGACCTGTTGATCTCAGGGAGTGTTTTCTCTCGGGAAAACCTCCCTTGCTGCATGGAAGCGGGTGGTTTCCAGTCGCAGGAGCGATGCCCAGGCCAGATTTGCGCACACGGAGTGGGAAGCGCGGCCGCTGTCCCGGAATGGACACTTGGCCTCGGCCTCTCCCTACCGGGGCCTCGGAGCAGCGCTCTGGCCCTGCTCCCCTTCGGGAACGAGCCGGGATCCGCTAGGAAAACTGGCATCTTCTTTTGCAGCTCCGTATCACCCTTACAGCGGAATTCAGCGGACAGATTACTGCAGATTTCTCTGCTGTAAGTGCCTGCCGTGGAGTTTCATCCTGCTGTGAAAAGTTAGAAGTGGTTTGTAGTGAAGTCAGTTCCATACAGAGCTGTAGAGGTGCGTGCCGAGGCAGGACCACGACACTGGCTTTGTGTGACAGGATTAGGTTAGTCCCTGTCTTCAGATTTGGTGTATTGCTCCTCAGGGCAAAACCCTTCCTTCCCTCTGCTCCGTGTCACTGAACTACTGAAGTGCTCAAGGGAATCAGTTTGGTGTTGTGCAATTGCAGAATTTATTTTTGTTTATCCAAAGGTACTTTTATTATGAGGTTTGCTGATATAAAGCTGCTTCTGTTAAGCTGTTTGTTGTTTCCAGATACTAAAATAGCAGTGGCAAATTGTCCAAATCCCAGTGTATGCTTGCGATGATGATTGTTTAGAAAGAGGCCAAAAGCCCTTGCTGTTGCACTTTGTGAAAGCAGCTAGAGGAGCTTCACTGGAGCGCTGCTGTGCTCTGGTTTGAGTGAGACGAGAGGAAAACTGCGACGTTCAGGATGAAATGTGGGTTAAGCTTTTCAAAAATGTGCATGCCCACTAGTGAAAACCGCTTTGAATAGCATGGTTAAGGAATGCCTTTATTACCATAAAACCAGGTATTTCTGTCTCGCCCGTTTTCTAGCTCTATCGTAAAATTTAATTTTACACAGAATTCCTGTACTTCATGATATTTTTTACAAGTGAGTAGGGACAGAGCGAGTAGAAAAGAGATATAGCCTGGAGGGTAGGTATTTCCAAGCCGTTAGTTCCGCGTCTCCGGGAGGGAGGATTTGGGAGCTGCAGGGACAGTCGGTGCTGTGTCCCAGCGATCCCACCAAGGGGGGATGAAGGGCCGGGTAGCAGCCCGTGATGCCCCGTGATCCCGAGTGGGGTTGTGGAAGGAAGGGCTCTTGCAGGACAAAATTGCCAACAAAATATCTTGGTGGTTTTTGCTGGTTTTTGCACTCTTTCCGTGTGTGCCTCTTGTTAATAAGCTATGGTTTTGCATGTGAATTTGAGGGAGATGGAGAAATCTTAGCTGCAGATTAAAAAAAAAAAAAAATGAAACCCACTGTCTTGATATTTAAAAATGTCCAGAGTTGGAAGATGAATTTATGTAGCCTTTGCACCATAATAATGTGGAAAGACCTGACACAAAGCCAAAGCCATAAGGCTTTTTTTTTTTTCCCTTCACAGATTCAGTTTTCTGAAAATTGTGCAATGCTGTTTAAAAGGGATGACTTTTAAACAGATCGTAATAAATTTTTTAAAAAATCATGTTTTCACCAAGGATTACATGGTGGTGGTGCTAACTCCCATGCCATTAATAGACAGTGTATACTTTGTTTTCCTTTGAGTGCTTAGCATTTAGTCTAGATTTTATCTGGCCATGCATCCGAGCGTGGGGTATGGATGTGAACTGCTGCTAGTTGAGCTGTGTTGAGAGCTGTTAAAACCACCCTATGGCGGGATGTGTAGCTGCATTTACATTTGTAGCAGTGTAACTGTAGCATATGCATCCTGTAGCAGAGAGGCAGCTCCTAATTCCGTGCTTGCAGATATAAAATAGAACTAATATAATCAGAATAACTTTGCAAGACAGGCGGTTGTTCTCCCACAGCAGCCTGTGAGGTGCAGTTGGAGGAGAAGACGTGGAATACGTTCCCGTTTTGCCTTGGATCCTTGGCCCTTGGAGTGAGGTCTCGCGAGGTGGCAGCTCCGTTGCAGGGGAAGGTTGGTCGGGGTTTCCCTGAGCCCCTATGCCTGCTGCGTGGCTGCGTACGCCCAGCTCGATGCGTGTGGTAGTGTGCAGGGAGAAGATGCTCTCTGACATATGGAATAGGGAGTTATCTTTGGAAGCAGAAGCCCCATTATTTTAGTGCTTGTGGGACAGAATCCTTTACGTAACACTTCACAGAAACTGGGCTACGTTTGTACAGAAGGAGGTGCCATAACTCTTAATAGGAACAGAGTAGCTTATGGGATGGGGGAGACAGGCTTCTGCATCCTGTTCTGGAGCAAAATTAACCCTATGTGGGATTATAGTACCCAACTTTGTTAACTCTCTCTATTTACCTCTTTCTTTCACATGGTTCTGGAGCCTTGGTTGGCAAGGGCAGGGAGTGGAAGGAGTGCCAGCTTTTCTTTAAAAATTTGATCTTTAAAGTTTTAACGTGTAAGGGAATTTCTTAGGGAGCCTGATCACATTTTTTGGTACAACAGTGTTGAATAGGAAAAGAATCCAAATATTTTGATGTGCCACCAACAGACAGAGATGCTGGTGGGTAACTTCGGGACAAGGTATTCTGTATCTTTGTTGGTTTTGAACAAGACCAGCGCCTCCCATGATCCACTAGTTAATTCTGAGGCTTTGGCATTGAATTCCAAGCAGGGCTGTGTGGAGAAATGGGTGAAAACGAGAGAATTTAGGTTTCAGGACCCAGTAGTAGGCCTAAATTAAGCAGAAGCATCAGCATGTTATAAACTTATAAGGTTATATATGCACTATGGCATGTGGCTGGACCATAGGCATACTCAGCAAACCTCTGAATGGTATAGGGCTGTTCATATATTTTCTATTTCTGCCCTGAAAAAAAGAGGATTTCATAACTGACTAATATCTCACTCCCATTCCTACCATCAGCAGTAGAGCAATTTCAACCTGCAAAAATAGCAGATTAGACATTTCACTGAAACTGGGTATGCTGTTGGCATCTTCCTGATGCTCTGTCAGAACATCAGGGATATGGACAGAAACTGGGGCTGAAAGTCGCCTAAGGGAGCTAATGGAGGTGAGGAAAAGCGGTGCTTTTCTTTAAACCTCCTGCGACAAGGTGACTTCTTAGGCAGCATGGAGATGGGAATGGAAGAGAGAGCCACGGATTCAGTTGAGGGCTGAGTTTGAAACATAATATTTATTTCTAGACGTATCTCAAGCTACACTTCAAAATCTTTTATATGAAAAAGTAAATCCATTGGGAGGAAAGCTGAATGTAGCATAGGTAGCATAGTTGCAGATATGTTATCTATAGGCTTGTTAACTACTGTTGATCCCTTACAGAGAGCTTATTTGGGCTGTTCTGTTTAGATAATTTTTCCTTGCAGTCCTAATACAAAAAAGGCTGGGACGAGAAGATGGCAGTTCCCACAGGAACCTCTTGCTCTGCGGAGTCATGGAGGAGGCTCATCTGTGTCTTCAGAGGGCAGAGGTGCTGCAGCTCACACGTCGAAAATGAGGGTGCACGTTTGTGTCTATGTATGTTAAGGTTTGACCTGTGTTCAGGTCCCTTCCGCAGGTGGTAGGAAGGAGAAAGGTGGCAAAAGGAGGGAGCATGTGAGGCCTGAGCTCCTGTGTATGTGTGTGTGTGTGACTGGAGGTGAAAGGATGGCTTTTTTTTTTTTGGATGGATTGAGAATTTGGCTTTTACTTTGACTGTGTGTGCATGTAGGGAGGTCTTAGAAGATGAGGAAAATATAAGAAGGGGAAAATATTTGCTAATTTTTGGACTGTTTGTTGAAATATCATAAATACTTGCGTGTAATTGTGGAAATACATGACCTTTTTATTTCCAGTGAACTTGTTAGAAGCGTTATTTGAAGTTAAGACCCATATATTCTCATAGAGAAGCTGCCTGTGTGAGGTTATGGTGTAGAAGTGGGGTTCCCTGTGTAGTTCCGTGCAGGACTCAAGATGGTGGCACCTTGAGGGCAAAGGTTTGGTTTTAAAGCATAAAGGTGGTTAATACTTGTCTGTGCCCCTTTACATAGTGCCTAAATGCACAAGATTTGCCTTTGATTGACTCTTTCTTTATTAATAAGGTGGTTATGTAGGAAAATTCACGGGAGGCGTTAGAGGCCATGGAGGTTTCTGGCGCAGGCGCGTCAGGCTCCCTGAGGTAAAATGTCCTCAGGAGGAAGAGGCGGGAAGAAATCCTGGGCAGCCCTTGGGGAGCGTGTGAGGAGGGAAGAAATCCTGGGCAGCCCTTGGGGAGTGTGTGAGGAGGCGCGGGGCAGGCCGAGCTGCACGTCGAGCTGGTTTAGCCAGCTGGGCCTCCCGAGCAGTGATTTGTTTTGTAACAGAGCACAAAACGCAGCCGAGTTGGTCACGGCACGGTATGGACACGGGCGTGGACACGGACACGGGCATGGACACGGACACAGATACGGACACGGGTCGTGTCGCAGCCCCACGGGGCTGCCTGCCTCAGCACCCGCCCCCCTTTCCATAGGCACTGCCGTTTGTTGCAGGGGTTGCTATGGCAAACCGGGGCAGAAAATCCTATTTTGATGGTAAAGCGCAATACTTACCATTTCTAAGGAGACAGATTTTGAGAATATAAATTAATTAAATGTCAGTAATTGCATTATTGCACTATCTTGCCAGGGAAATAGCTATTCCTGAGAGAGCCCCTTACAGGGTTAGGCCTTGGAGCAGCGTGTAATTTTTTGGAAGTGTTTTAGGTTTTCTAAAGCTGTCTTTTTGCTTTTAGTTAATCTTGACTAGTGGTAAACAGCAGTTTGACCCTGCAAAGGTTGTCGGCATCCTGCACGCCTTAGTTGAGAATATACTATGAAGACTGGGTAAATGTTTCGAATTTGGGTTTGCATTGATGGAAGTAAATGGCTAAAACCTAACCAAGCTGGTCCAAGCAGATGCTTGATAACTTACCCAACTGGGATCAGTGTCTCGAGTGCACCAGGAAACATTAGGTTTCTTCCAAATGAAAGTGCTGCAGCTTTTCATATGTGCTGTGGTCAGTGACTGATGTCAGGCAAGTGGGAGACTTCAGCAGCTTGTCTTATTTTCCCTGCTATTTGCTGTCTAAATACTTAAACTTCCAAGCTTGCTGCAGTTGTGTCCTCCTTCAGATCCCCAGTAAGAGACACTCCAGAAGCAGAATTGAGAAACTGGATGTCGCCAAGCATAATATTAATCCAATTAGAAAAGCTACTCAGAAATGTTTTTAATGTTTTTGCTCTTAATGCTAAAAACAGGCAATTCTGTATCCTTCCATCTATAACGGTTATTCCTTAGCTGTTTGATAAATTTGGGGGAGAAAGGAGGGCAAAATGCCCATTTCATATGTCCTGAAGAGAAAGTCAGTTTTAAAAGGAGGAGATCAAATCACTGTACTTGAGGAGTGAAAGATGGGGTTTGTAAATACATTATTTTGGCGTGTGAAGAGCCCAATTCAGCTGATGCAGGGAGTGAAGACCGTACTTAAAGAAGTGCAGACGCTTGGTGCCCTCCAGGCTGCTTTGGTCTTTGCAGTTGATCTGTGGAGCAGGAAAGCCAAGCTTAGGTGCAGGCCACCGCCTCTGCTTGGATTCTGCCAGTGTTTTTGGTCAGATTAAACTGATTTTTCGTCTTGACCTTGTGGGTGCATCCAAGACATATAGTATGTACAGAGCTTTTGCATTATGGATTGATTGCTTGGATATTGCTGGGAGAGAGACTCAAATGGGAGTGAAGAAAATGGGAACAAAGAGGAGAAAAAAAAGAGAAATGTAAAAATGTTTATAAGTAGCTAAAGTCAGCATCCTCGCTTGGAACTGGCCAAGTCTAGCTCAAGATGCTTTTCATGGCCCAATGTTTCCCAGCTGTCTCTTAGTTGAAGGCATTCCAGAGTTCAACTCTATTACAGAAAGGAAGGTGCTTCCTAAGGAAGCTTATTAAAAGCTGAACCAAAATTTTTCTCATTTAATATTTCTTACTTCAATCCTCTGTTTTATTTCTAGTATTTCCTAGTATTTTGTAGTACAGTGATTGTTCAGCCTTATTTTTATCATTACTTTTTTGAGTTTTTTTTTTCACCTCTGTTAAAGTGATCTCATGTTCAGGGCTCAAATTCAGGAGTTTTGAGTACCTGGCTATTTTGATCAGTGATAGTGTAGAGATTCGATGTAGAGGACTGAATGCATTGAAGTTGTGTCCACTTATCAGCTTTTCTCAATAAAAGTGATGAAGAATCAAATAATTTTAAAATTAAAAAAAAAACTGCTTTTCAATCAACATTGCAGTCATTCCTTATAGGCAAACATACACTGTAACTGCACCTGCAATGTTCACCTCTGTTAAATGAATATACTTTTTTATATATTCACTCTGCATGGCAAGTGAATAATTTACATCTTAAATTCTACATTTCTCCTCTGTGCTTATCACCAAAATTACACAGATTCCCTGTGTGGAATTAGATCCTGAACTGCTCTCCCCCAAGGTACTTTGGAAGTTTTATCCTCAATAATATGTGTTATCCCCAGGCGCCGCCTGGAAGCTCTTGCTTTCCGTGTCAGTCCGAGGTGCCGCTGGGGTCCTGCTCCTTGGCCAGCTGGCAGGACAGTGTTGGCTTGAACGGCTGGCAGTGATAGGAACCCTGCCCAGATCCTAGCAGACAGGCCGTTATTGCAGCAGGGGAAACGAGGGAGCAGCTCCCTGCCCGGAGCGAGCGTCGCTCGGGAACACGGGATTGTGTTTCTCCTGGCAGGATGAAGCTGCTGTCAGCCCCAAGTCCTAGCCAAAACCAAGGCAGCTTTGAGTTGACCTGAGCCGTTTCTCAAAGGTTTGGGGAGCTCTGCTATTTCTTTCCTATTGCTTTCGTTATATTTCTTTCTGTTTAGAGCGCCACATTAGACCTTCCACGTTTCAGGCTAATTTATGAAAGGTTTTCTCATCAGCTAATAGTCCTTATTTCAAAAAATCTTTATTGGTTGGGTTAAGATCTGAGCTCAGATGTGTGATCACATAAGGGAAAATTCCTTGGAGACTCAGGGTGGAATGGAGCCCCCTCCTTAATATTTTTGTCTAACATATGTCACTGTATTAAAAATAATTACTTTGGTTCCTTAGGGGGGAAGAGGAAAGGCTTTTTTTTTTAAACTTGAAATTCTGTGTTGAGCAGGCAAATAAACTCCTGAGATTGCTTTCATTTGGAAAGGATGTTTTAAATGGTACCTTTCCTTGAATGTTGGCCAGTTTAATTTAGATTATTGCTTCTGCCAATTAAGCTGGCGTTGGGCTGCAGTTGTCTCATTAGCAACGTGGCAAGTGCTGAACTCGGATGTGCGGAGGCCAGAGCCTCACCTGGGAGCGCGGCCGCGGGACTCGGCGGGGTTAAGCACAGGGAAGCAGGAGGAGTGCTTCACATCATCCAGAACTGGCTTCCTCTGGGGTGATCCGCTGCTGTGTCTTCCTGGTGAAATATTCCCAGATTTTTTTGTTTTCTTTTGAGCCAGAATTTCCCCTTTAAAATTAATATTGTTTAGTATAAACTTTTAAAGAGCAGAGGGGGTGGAGTGGAAGGCAATAAGGGCAGGGTAAAATAATTCAAAAAAAATAATGAATACCTGTTGGTGATGCTGCATCTGCCAGGAAATGATCAGTTGATTTGTCCAGTTATACAAGTTTGAGTTCTGAGAACTGATTTTAGAATTAAGGATAATTTCCTACAGTAGGAAATTTCCTACAGTACTGGCAGTTTTGGCGAGTTGAAGGCTTTTCAACTAAATATCACCAAAGATGAAAACACGAGACTAAATACAAAGACCTTGCTGTGAGAACTGCAGAATTTCTGTGTAATTTTCTTTTTTTCTTTTTCTTTACATGCACATTTCATACCTCAGTTATACAAGTGTGCCTGTGTCATCTGTTCTGTGCCCGGAGTTGGCACAAACACATTTCTACACAGGAAGGCAGGAAAATGTTACCTCTTTATAATATATTTTTTTCCTTTTAATTCAAATTCACTTTGGGTTTTGTTGTATCAGCTGCCTACAACTACTTTGCTACTTTTGCTGGGAAGGCCAGTGCATGAGGCCGCCTCCTCTTCCCTCGCGTGGCTCTGTGTAACATCTGCAGCCAGTGCGAAGGCGTTTCAAGTGTTGCATAGAAGCAGCTCTTCCACCAAATCCTCAGTAATCCACACCTGAAAACTGACCCAGAAGAGACTACCTAATAAAAATGTTTGCCGTGGCAGTGAATTGGAGTGGAAGGACGAGGCGGTGGTTTCTGCGTGGCCAGGAGAGCCCTCTGCGTGGCAGAGCCTCGGCGCTTCCCGGGGCAGCTCCCGTGGCCCCTGTCCCGACAGACCCGCCGCAGCCGCTAGCGAGCCCCGATTCCTGCCGCTTTCCAGCTTGGAGAGCGGGAAGGAGCGCTGTGACTCAGGCTAAGCAGAGTGTAAGTCACTGCCCGGGGGCAGCGGGAGGGGGTGTGAGAGGTTTGTGGTTTGCAGATTCATTCCTGCCAGAGGCGGCCGGCCAGCGCTCGGAGGCAGGACGAGGTTGGCTGGAGGGTGCGTGGGAGGAGGAAGGTGGAAAGGATGTGGCACGTGGTGAGGGACCGGGGCGGCCACCTCGCCGAGGGCCACCAGGACCTCCTCGAGAACCTCTTCTGAGCGGCGGTGATGAATCTGGGCTCTGCTTTAGTGGGAAATTCAACCTGTTAATTTATTTACAAGCAAGCAATGAAAGCTGCAGGGGTTGTAATCAAAGAGGCCCTGGAGGTTGGCAACAAAGTTGAGAAAATATTTTAGCTGGAGGAGTTGTTAGTAGAGGGTCTTGCTGAGACCTAGAGAAACTGTACGTTGTTCTTGACCATCAACCCATCAGATTTGCCTGTCTCTAGCAAGATTTAGCAATGCAAATTTCCCTTCCCCTACTGGCAAAAGACAAGAGCTGAGCTGTGATTCTGATTTTTGTTGCATTGGCTAATATTTGCCCTTTCTGTGAGTTACTCTAAAGAAATTTCAACCGTGACATTCATCTCATTTAAATATGGCAGAAGGTGGCACAGGAGACAGGCTGTGGCAAATGATGTCTCAGGTAAGCTCAGGAAGAAGCTCAGGTCGTTCGCACCTCAGAACTGGCACCTTCATTTCATGGCAGAGCCATGGTGTGGTTAGCAGAGCCTAATGACAGAGCATCTCCCTTGCAACTGAAACCTGAGATTTTGTGAATTAACGCTGCTCTGTCAACATTCCCACATTTGGGGAAGCTTTTGCACCTTTGCTCTTAACGAAGATCTTTGGGTAGGTGTTTGAGGCTTATTGGCAGCGGGATGTGAACAGTTGTTGCCTGCTCTGGCAGTGAAGAAAGACTTAGACTTCTAGATCCTTAGACATCTAGGTTTCCATTCTCTTCTTGGGACTGATGCTGAAAATCATTTCACCTGGTAGTAGATGAAGAAGGTAAGAGAGATTTTGGGCCATCAGCAATGAAGATTATTACTGCCCATGAAGGTCGGACAGAACATGATTTTTCAATTGGTTGAACATCTTTCCAAATGGCTTGTGAGCAGCATATTTAGTCCAGAACAGCATAGAACATTTTTTGTTAAATCTTATCAATTCACTGATAATTTATGCACTTGTGTAAGCCTTGAGTTATTCTCCTGGATTATGGTTTTACTGGTGTGGCGCTGGCAGTGGCCACATTGACCGGCTCCCTTATTGCATGAGGAGATCTGCAAATCACTCACCCAGTGCTAAACGGTCTGCCAGGGCTGTCAGCTGGGAAACCTAAGAGCTGTTTTAATGCTGATGGAGGTAGTCTGATTGCATTTCTATCCCCCAAAACTGTCTGAGAAACAAAAAACAATATTTTCAGCAAGTTTTAGTGTCTGCATTATTTTAGACAGCTCAGAATTTTGGGGATAATTGGAATGAGTTTCCATTTGTTCAAAAAAACCCTTCTCTCTTTGCAGTTTCTACCTGCCTTAAGACCTGCGTTAGGAAGCAACCAATAATATTTAGTCTCCAAACAAACAAACAACAGACTTCCTATGATGATAAACTTCCCACAGCTCCTCTTTGCTTGGCGATAGCTGCATGTGCGGTGGGCTCAGTGCTGAGGTTTGCCCTGGTCCCTGTGTGGGAGGGGAGGAGACCACGTTGAGGTGGTTACGCTTCTTGGAGGGATGCATTCTTCACATGTACGTGCATGCAGTGTCCTTCTCTTCCTGAATAAGACTCTGGGAAGCGTTATCTGTATCTTCCAATCCTGCTTACGATGGTGTTCGTAGCTGAAGCCCCAGTCAATTACTGTGGCTTTGTGCTGCACGGCAAGCCATTGGCAGCAGCGTGGGTTGTACCATATGGTGCAAGCAGGAGTCCCTGCTGCATTCCAGGCGTTTGCAAGTGTTGCTGCGCTGTGCTGAATAAGGCACCATCCAGGTGTATCTTTACTTAAGCATCTGGTGGGAGGGAGCGAAGAAGAGGGAGCCAAACTCTCCCCAGGGGTGCCCGGTGCGAGAGGCAGCGGGCGCAGACGGAACTGCAGCAGTGCCAGTTGGGTGTGAGGAGCAAATGGGACAGAGCCCCCGGGCAGCAGCTGGGGCCTCGTCCTCTCCAGAGGCTCCTGCCCGCCCTGGCTGCTCCCGCCGCGGGATGGTTGCGGGAGAGTAAGCGGTGGGTGGGGAGGGCGCTTCCATGCGGATGCCGGTTGCGTCCCGCGCGCCAGGGCTCCGCGCCGCCCCGCGAGAGCCTCTGCAGGGCTGCCCGTGCGGGAGGTCTTGCTGAGCCTCCCAGGGGACGCCGGCGGCCCCGAATCCCTCGCTCCCAAATCCTGGGGCCCGTGGGAATCACAGCTGCTGTGTAAATAAGCAGGAAGCTTCTGGGAATGCACAAAGCAAGACTTGCATGTGCTGCAAAACCTCTGGATCCGAATGGGGAATCGCTCATCCCAGGGTGCACCCAAATTTGTCATTCACATTAACTCTCTTTTCTTCCCATCTTCCCCTCTTCCGTTCACAAACTGGCTGATGTGACAGCTCCGCGGCAGCTCTGGTGGCTCTGTAAGGAAATAGACTCAGTTCTAGGAAGATGTGGGCTAAGAAAACAAGTCTGGGTTCATCTCAGCGTAACGTGGGCCCATCCTCATCACCAGAGGGGATTGTTTTTTTGGAGTCTGGTAGCAGTTCCTGCTTGCTCTGAGTCATCTCCATTCGTGGGGAGCTACAGGCTTTTTTCTCCTTTTGTTTTCTGATGATAGGAAGCGTGGCACAGTTCAGGGACCGGGAAAGCTTTATTTAGGCTTGTCAGAAAAGCAGAAGCGTTGTGCTTTTCCTTGGAAGAAAAAGAGGGAGATGAGGAACCTGCGAATCGGGTTATTGATTGAAGCGGGATTCAGTGATGGGGAAAAAAATGTCCTCAATATAGTGTCAAGTGCCTGAATTTACAGGAACACTGAATTTCTGGCAATAGGATTGTTTAAATGTATTTTGTGAAGAAATACTGCAACCTTAAAGTACCGTTCTCTGTCTCTCCTAGTAGGTCAATATCTAAAGGACAGGTAGGGTTTGTGCCTTGGTGTTTGCTCCCACAGGAGTTATGGGGAAGGCTCTGGAGACTGGCAGAGCCTCGGTCACTGCTGCATTGGGTATTCTCATATATAGACGTATGTATATGAATGAATATAGCTATAAATATATATATAGATACAAAAATAAGTAGCCTTGCTTTCCATTTTTTTTTTTAAGTGTAAGAATGCTGGAATGCAAGACTTAGCTAGTTTAAGTGTTTTATGGTGGATCTAGTTCTTAGCTGATGGGCATTAAAGATGCCAGCCGAGTTAAGCCCGCGGCGTTTGACCTTGTGCAGGTCGGGATTTTCAGTCTGCACCAGTAATAGAGCTGCAGAGAACCAGAGAGCGAGATTGCAGAGGTGGCAGCAGCTGCCGTTTCATGTCCTGCGCTCGTGGGGAGGCAGCGCGAGCCGTCATCAGCACTGCAGCAAAAATCTTCTCCTCTCCTCATTTATTTATGCCTTTCCACTCCACTACTTTAATAGTTCTT
>JAVCKT010012195.1:5055-22752 GCA_032273925.1 Rhynchotus rufescens | reverse complement strand
GCCTCCCTGGGCAGCCTGGGCCAGGGCTCGGGCACCCTCCCACCAAACAAGCTCTTCCTCACGGCCACATGGAGCTGACTGGGGTCCAACTGGGACCCAAGTTCCTCCTTCCATGGCGAAGATACCCGCTGCCATCTATGTGGCCATGTAACTAAAGGGAGATGGCATTTTGTCAGATGGATATTGCAATTTTAAACGTCACCAACTGTCCCTGCCCAGTTAGTTTTGCAGCTACAGTTCATTGCAGATTCATGAGGTGCAAATGTGCGCTTCTGTGATCGCTTTCCTGCTAAATTCCTTCCGTGCTTTTGATTGTGTTTTCCCTTTAATCTAAAATTAGTTGCCTGAATTGAGAAATACATGCCTTGCTCTTGTTTATGAAAAACATACCATTCATGTTTATACCCTCTTTCTACTTCCAAAATCAAAAAAGTGTTGCAAAAACTAGTCAAGGTTGCTAAGTAACAATGACATTTACAAAACCTGTGCTGCACTTGCAGGTAAGGACATAATGAGAGTAGTTAAGAACATCATAAATTTTCTTACAAGCAAACAAAGCCATTATTCTCATCAAATGAAATGAAGCAACTTAAATTTCATTCAGAGACTTAAAACATTTTTATAGGCATTTCATTCCCTTGTGTGGATATTTCTTTTGGAGCGATGCAGTCAGATGGGAAATTGTCGCTGTGAGTAAAATACAGCAGTTATAACTCAGCACTTGCAGGGATCCATTGAAGAGCTTGCAGTTAACTTAATCCTGAGCAGGGGCTATAGTGGTTTTAATGGACGGGTGTAATTTTTCTCCAAGTGAGCCCTTGAGTTTGTAAGAAATAAATGTTTTAGCAGGGCTCAGCTGCTGCAGCCCTGCAGCCGCCTCCAGATGTTCCCTGGCATCTAAGGTAGACGCAGCCCCATCCAGATGTTCCCTGGCATCTAGGGTAGATGCCTTGATGAACATCTTGTCCTACACAGAAAGCATTGGCAGGTCCCGAATAAAAATGTGTTTCATCCTCCAAAAACACCAGTCACGCAACAACTGATTCACCCGATTGTGCCAGCAATGCTTGCATTTTGTGACTTGTTTGGAGTGTCTTTTTATTATTATGACTACTGTAATGCTCAGACACCTCTAAATCATTGCCTTTCCCTCAATGAGCCAGTCACTGTTCCTTCTCCACTACACGTCCCCGGGCTGGGAGCTGCTGCCGTCACAGCAGCTACTGCAGGAGAGCCCCAGCTCTTCGTAGAATCACCAGCATCAAAGAACTACAGAAACGTGGGTCAGGAGGGAGCCCTGGAGGTTTCTGGTTCCACCTCCTGCTCCGAGCAGGACTACCAGCAGCAGTAAGACAAGTTGCCCATGGCTTTGCCTACCTAAGTCCTCCTCATAAAAAAGGTTTTTCTGGTGCCCTGGAGACTCCCAAGACAGAGTTTGAGGACTCCTGGAGAAGACCTCCCTCCACTGGTGGTGGCTGCTCACCTTCTCCTCATGCTCCTCACCCTCCTGTGGGCCCTCTGCGCTGTCTCCATCTCCTGGCAATCCTCAGCAACTGAAACTCAACCGCGATGACTTCTTGTCGCTGTCACCCTACAGGCTCTCGAGGAGCCACTGAGCCAAAACGCATTTCATTTTGCCTGAGCAGTGAATGGCCCTTGCCCCAGTTACAAGTGGAAACCAGCAAAGCAAACTCAAGTGGGTAAACCAAGCCTTTGAGTTTTCCAGCGGGGCATTCTTTGGAAGGAAGACTATTCCCTTTATTTTTCAGTTTGGCTTTAGCATTTACGTATTTATTTGAAATGTGGAGACGTATTTTTCACTAATGAGTAAAACCCAGCACTTTCATGCTTGTTTTTCTGATCTCAGTGTATATTACTATGATCAGAAGAGGATCTTATGCTGAAAGCTAGCGCCTGCACTTTGGAGATGAGCAAAAGCAGAAGCTCCATTTCCCTGTGGCTCTTAATAGTATTCTGGAGCAAAATTCAAATCTGTATTCAAACAAAGGAAGGGAGTAAATGACTGCTGGGACCTAATATTTCCTCTCTGAGGATAGCTATTTCTGCATGTCACCTTTATTATTTCCACACACTTCATAATTCTGGTATTACTATTGCTCATTACACATAACCTGGATTGATCATTTCTACTAATTTTAGAAGCAATAATGAATGCAGCACGGCTGATGCTAATTGATGTTTTCTCGCTGTAATGAATGGTTTGACACGGATTCTGCATGCTGCCTCTTTCTGGGTCAAGCAAGAGGTGAAGCCAAGTGGTACCATTTGGGGCTGCCAGACACCTCAGGGCCCGCTAATAACACACAGTCCTGTTCAACAGCGCCCGTGCATTGGATATATATATAAATTTGTATCTAAAAATCCAGCCGAGGCTGGATGTGAGTGCGGTTTCCTTGCTGCAAACCAATGGAGCAAGGAGTTTTTTGCTGGATATACAAGTCCTACTAAGGGGATTTGGAAAACGGAGCAGGGATTGACCTGCCCTGTAGCCAGCTGTGTTTAGCGGGCAGTAAGATGTGCGGGCAGCAGATCAATAGATGAGCACGGATCAACCCCAGCATAGGGACTTCTGACCCACGTGCTGGGGATGCTGCTGCACATGCAGGAAAAGCACAAGAATAACCAGGGGCCTCTCCAGAACTGAAGCTGAGCTGACCCCGGGCATGAGCACGGAGCGCCAGGATGGCACATGCAGTCCCGCCAACAAAAGCTCACTCGCTTTGCACAGCTTCTGCCTTTCCAGGCAGAATATTTCTTTCTGATGTTGAAACTCCAGCTCAGACACCGCAGGTTGTCTCTGAAATTAAAACTGTTGGAAAAAGATGGACGTGGAGAGGATTTTCTTTGAGTGCCAAAAGGCTGCGTATGTCTTTGTAGTTTAGATTTCAGTGATTTCCTGTGTTGAAATGTGAAGGATGTCAAGTAGCTCCATATTTGTCTAGAGCTGGGAGAAAAAATAGCATTAAATTTATAGAAATGCTTGCCAGAGTACAGCTCAAAGAAACCCGAACCAGAGAAGAGCTGCAGTAGAAGAGAGATTGAATTAATGGGATGCAAAGACAAATTTTTGAGCTGCTTTCCTGCTCGCTGGGCAGCATGGCACATTGCGAGCAAGGGACTCGCTCCCTTACCTGCTCCAGAGAAGGAGGCAGCATCTTCTTTTCTTTCCCATCTATATCCCTTGCCATCACTTCCTAATAATTTGACCTCCACTTACTGGGTTAGAGGAATTGATCATGGGCTGAACTTGCGCTGCTTTGGGGAATTAAATTACTTAAGAGGTTTGATATAATTGATTATAACCTGTCAACAAGCGCAGCCGCCTGGCTCGGGAGCAGCAGGCTGTGCCGTCGGCATCGGTGCATGTGCCGGCCCGAGCCGGGGCAGCGAGGGGCAACTGCTGGGCTGACCTGGGTGCAACCCAGCGCTGGGCAGAGGAGGATACCCCAGCACCCTGCGTGCATTAAATGCCACCAAGAATGCCCCAGAATTGCTATTTGTAAACAACGTCCCATTTCTCCTGCTAGCTCAATTGGTTTTACTGTTGCTTTGGTTTTCTTGCTTGCAATGTCATGGTCCAAATTAATTTGCTGCGACCTTGCATCGGGCAAATGCAGCTCCAGGATTCACCAGCTTTTCCCCCTGGAGACAGCAAAATATTAACACTGTTCATCGTGCCAGGCATGAGGCAGACCTCATCTGAAAGGGGGCTTATAACTTAGGTCTCTTGTGATCATGAAAGATTAATTCAGGCCCATTTGGGTGCAGAGGGAGGATCCTGGTTTATGAGAAGAGGGGGAAGTCAGATTCATTGAAAAGGAAACTAAGAAGTGCTAAGCACTAGGAGGGAGGAAGGGCTCTGTAAGGTAAAAGACATTACTGGCACAGGAGACAGTGGAAATCGAATTGGAAAGGGATTCACTTTGTGTCAAAATAAGGAGAGCTTTCTTAACATCAGAGCTGAGAAGGCTTGGGATCAGACTCCAGCCACAGCCAAGAAAGTGAGGGACTTCAGGATGGCACCAGCTGCTGCACTTGTTTAGCTGATTCTCGTGCTGCAGTAGCCTCTCCTGCAGCAGGCGAACATGCAGGTTTTACTGGGCGTCTTGAGCTTCAGGAGGCAGAAGTCACCCTCCTTATTGCGTGAAGCCATGATTATGAGGGTGTTTGCACCATCTATTTTAGATGTCTAATTTATGAGCATGAAATACACACCTAGATGCTCTATCAGTCAGGTCAATGAGGTCCTATAAGATGCTTCAAACCACTTAGTCCCATTAATCATCCCAGGAGCATATGAGGTCCCTGCATTGCTCTCCATATAACCACTTAATTAGCCAAGATGACAGACACGTGGCAGAAGCCAAATCTGGCTTTAAGTCCACATCTTGGACACAGTGAGTTTAGCTTTGCAAGTTGCACTTCCCCTGGCACCATGTCCTTCTTGTGGTGAAGCCACATCTCAGTTCCAGCTCCAAAGCCTGGCAGACCATGAGAGGCACGAAGGGCTTAACAAGTTGTTGTCCATCACAACAGCTGGGTGCTGCAGGGGTGGCTTCCCATCACTCAGAAAGCTAAATGTTCACATGGGATGTGAACCTGCAGTTTGGAGCACTAACAAAAACGCTTTGAAAATCTCTTTTTTTTTTCTTTTACTTGCATTATGACCAGCCACTTTTTAAAATTTTAAATCCCTTGTACAGAGGAAGACTTTCTTGTCTGCAGGAGCAGATGATGATAAGCACCCCATGGTAAAGAACAGATATTACTCAGCGTTGGTCAAGCGGCACAATGCCACCGCCAGGTTATTTGCACAAAGCTATGTATTTATTATCCACACAGAAAATTTGGGTTTCAGCATCCCAGGATCACCTGTAATAAGTAGGTGTCAGCTTCAAAAAAGATCCCACTGCTAAGCACTGCCAGCTGGCTTCCCCGCAGCAGGGATTTTTTTAAATCTTAATATACATAAAGCAGAGTTAAGGCACCGTCAGAGAAGTGAGACCAGCTTCTGCAACTGCAAAGGGAAATCTCACTGGTTTTTGAGGCACTCGGTAGCAGAAGGCAGGCAGGCTCTTTTAGAGAAAGAACTCAGCATATTTAGTTTTCAACCAGGAAATGTTATATAAAGAGCTAAAAAAATATTCCCTGAACTGCTAGACTGAAGAAAACTAGACCAAATGTTGTTTCTTTTGGTTGGGGAAGAAAAGAAAAAAAGAAAAAAAACATTGTCCAGTGCTTATTTGAAGTGTCACCACAAAGGTAAAAAATCAAGATGTGTCCTTTAGAGCAACCTGCATTTACTTGGCCGGGTATTTGGATTTAATGTCCTCTGCTATCCAAATCTGCTCAAGTTAATGAATTAATAGCAACCTGCCTGCAGCTCGCTTGGACATCGTTTGTCTCAGCAGTTAATTTCAACAGCCCCCATCAGGCCGTTGCAAAGAGCCCCGAAGGACACTCGCCCACCAGCTGACCACGGTGCTAATCCCTCGGAAGCAGATGGGCTGCGTTTCACACACCGCACTGCTCCTCTAGCCTGCCTGGGCTTTTGAACCAAAAAGACAAAAGAAAAGACAAAAAACTTCATCTCCGCCCATTTTCCCCAGTCTTTGAACACTGAGGTGGAAGATAAAATTATTCCCTAACATTCTGCATCCTTCCATAGGATAAAGGATTTTCCCGCTGAGCAAACAGCGCTGGCCAGACTCTTCCCAACCATCACGAGACTTGATAAAACACATCTGGGCCACATCTGCTGTCTGGCTGAAGAAGAGCTATAGCTTCAAGTGAGTCACCTTGAGCCAGGGAATGGCACTCGCCGTCCGCCTCCGAGCACCGGTTAAACGCTAACGAACTGGAACTAACGAATGTCCGGGAAGGCGCCGTGGGCAGATGAGTGACTGCAAGGGCTGCGCTGGGACATCTGTCTGGAGGTTGACCTTGGGGTCCTGAGCATCGGGAAGGTGCAGGTGGGGAGCACGGTCCTTCCTCGCTCCACCATGCCCTTGACCAGCTGCTTCCAACACGGAGAGCTGGGCGAGACGAGCAGCCCTTGTCCTTCCACAGCGCAGTGCAGGTGCCTCCAACCTAACCGAGGAGGAGAAAGGGATTATGAAAAAAGCCACATTACGTAAAGGTCCAACATGATGTCAAAACACCTCAGGAAGGCCCCTAAACACCAGAGAAAGGAAACCTGTTTCACATCCAGCTCCTGAGGTGGCAGGAGTGGCAATAACACGGCAGAAAAACGGAAAAGGGAGGCCTGCAAGATACCCACCCTGCAGGCGGGTGCTGTTGGAGACCATCGTGCCCTGGTGGTGTACTCAGCTTGTTAAGCTTGGTGGACATCTGCCACCCTGTGTGAGAGTCCATCGCTTCTCTTGGCCATGCCTGCTGAGGTGAACAACCTCCAGAAAACTCACAGGGTCCCTTTCAGGTCTCGCAAACAAGCGAACAAAACAAGCCACCCGACAACTCAATATTGACCTCTGTAAAAACGTATTTTGGGGGGTTCTTTGTGTTTCTATGCAAGGGATTTATGCATGTTTCTCAGGTCCCACTGACCCCAGGTTCCTTGCACCACCCCCGTGAAGCTCCCTTTAAAAAGCCTTAGGAGAGCTGAGCATAACCTCCTAGGCAAAGACCAGAAGAATAGACCAGGTCCCACCTGCTCTGGGTCTAAAGACCCAGAAATGAAGTTGCTGACACTGTCCTGGAGACCAGGGACAAGGACTCCTCAGCTCTGGCCTCCAGTGCATCCCTGGTCTGCTCCACCAGGACTTGCAGCTGCCTCTCTGACACTCACCTCATGTAGGGAGATGTCAGAGATGGCCACGAAATGGAATAGTCACAATTCCTGCTGGGATTTGTCAGAAATTAGGCTAAGGCTAGAAATAGTGGGCCCATAATATACAAGCATCACATTCCCCATCAGTGTAAAACAAATGTATAGTAACAAGAAGAACACAATGTACGGTCTCTTCTGCAGCAGCCACATGGTGCTATTTTAAAAGAAATGTTTCGTATACAGCTCCTAGAATAGCTGCTGGCAGGTTAAGTGTGCAGACAAAGAAAGATCATTAGTCACACGCAACAATTTATTATAAGTAAATAAGAAGGATAATGAAGGTTTTACTATTTCATCTAACAGACACATAAGAAAACACTAATTAGAGTCTTTACACTGAGCGGGACTCTTATCCTACTATCTAAATATTTATTCTGTGCTAATTGCTAAGTGTGTGTGTGTGTGTGCGCCCGCAGAACAAGGGGCTGATGGCAGACGCAGGCTGAGCACTGCAAATAATGTACAGCACACATCTATACGTGCCACTGCTCTGGTGCAGAGATACGGTCCCCTCTGCCAGGCAGGGGTGAGGGGAAAACGGAGAGCGCTTAAGGAAATAAGTTTGATTTTTTACTTTTTTTTTTGGTGCAAGTTCTGGGTACATTTATCAGGAAACTCTGCTCCTCCACTGAGAAATCACTTTCTCTGCTCGGACATTAATTTTTCTTTCACTTCGAACACAGGAGGAATATTTATTTACTGGTCTCCTGAGCAACTTTTATATTATATTTGCCATTGTTCAGCAACAATAAATCTTGTACTTGACTGCCAGGAGCCAAAGATTACTGTTGTCCTATTACAGCAAAGTATACGCAGTTATGTACTGCAAATGCACAAATCTGAATGTCCATGGCCTTGAAATCACGTTGAAAGAAATTAATTGCAATTGTGTGAAGCTGTGTAGCTACAACATGTGTAAAATTGGGGTTTAGATGTTACGTTTGCATTCGTGTTATGTTTGCAGTTGGGGTTTAGAAGTTATATTTGCATTCCTCCGCATTTGGAGAGGGGTCACGGACAGAAAGCCCTTCCTTGGCCAATATTGAAAATCTGTTTGACTTCGCCACGGACCCTTCTAAAAACTCCTTAGTGCTCTGGGAGAATAAACAGATCCCACTGTCAATTGGTGCTTTGGGATCCACTGTGTCTCGGGGCTGGGACGAGTCCTACGCTGGCTGAAGAGGCTCTTTCAGGAGCCGGCGGCGCGGCGCGGCCGCGCTCATTCACTCTCGGGCGGCCTGGCTCCCACCATCCATCCTCCTGGCATCCCCCTGACAAAGGCTCCTTTGGAGCAGGCGCTATTAATTTCCCAAACGGAGTTATCTCTCACTTGTTCCCAAAACAAAGATTCATTTGAGGCCGTCGGAGGCGAGAGGATATTGGAATTAGTCATTCCCTCTCGTTTGCTTTCTCCCACGCGGTTTTCCCCGAGCTTTCTCCTCCCTCTCCGTCCTCTCTCCCCCTCCTAAAGCACGGACCAGTCCCGCTCCACAGCCCTATCTAAACCAGAAATAAGTCTTTGCTCTTGCATTGCAGCCTGGACTGGTAAATCATGCAGTTGTTTCATTCTCTTATATAAATATCCCCCTAATTTATAGCTGGCAAGGCTAAATCTGATGTGAAACGTATTTCTTATGGCACAAGGTGCTGCAAGGAGCAGGGAGCTGGGGCTGGAGACCTGACCACAGAATCACCTCCAGTGGTTCTAACATACTGGAGCTGCCGGTTGGCCCTGGAAGCTGCTCAATAGGTGGTGAAGAAAGAAGTGACTGGACACATACCAGTATAGATATTGTCTCCCATCCTGTGGTCACCTGAGCTGCTGCGTGAGCCTTGCTCACCTTCCTGTCGTCATGTTCCCACCAGCAAATGTGGGGCAACCTCCCCAAGGCAAAACCTGCCCTGCTCCGCTTTGGGAAGCCCAAGCCTGCTCAGGTGCCTCCAGGCTCGTATCCGTCCGGCTCCCAGGAACGTCCCCCTGCTCTGGGAGAGCGGCTGTTGGCCGTGAAACCTGTTGGGCTTCCCCTGCAACCTCTCCAGCTTCAGCTGTCCGCTCCAAACGCTGTCCTGTTGTGTGTGGGCCGAAGGCAGAATCACTGGGGATGGGAAAACCCTTGAAGGAGGTCAGGCATTTCTGAGGATAAAGTCAGGGAAAGACCTGGCTTTTTTTCCCTTTAGCAAAGAAATAACATATCTAGGTATATATATCCACCTTGAGCCTTTTTCTTTGAGGAATAGCAGTGCCTGCTTGCTTTGGAGCAGGAGCTGAACATCAGCAACTGCAAAACCCGAGGCAGCCCATACAGTAAGGGCTCAGCTGCCTTTTATGCATGCTTTTCAATATTGTTTTTAATTACCTGATCCCATATGGCTCCTTAGCAGGGGGATGGAGGGTGATAGAAACAGCTACCTGCTCCCTGGGAGAGCTGCTATTAAAACCTGTGCTGAAGGCTTTCCTGTTCCTCTGGGTCCCTTCTTTGCAAGGCACGGGTTGTTATTTATCACGGTCCAAAGAGCAACGACAACTTATATGGCTCATGTCCAACCCTGCTCGCCACTGGCATCGTCCCCTTTACTTGCAGACAGGTCCTGAAGCGCAGGGAAGCAGCCTCCCCAAGGCCCAAAGCGGTGGAGTCTGCTTCCTTGGAGATGCTCCAAAGCCTGGACACTGTCCTGGACACAGTCTGGACACAGCTTGAGCAGGGGCTTGAACCAGATGATCTCCACAGGTCCCTTCCCACCTCAACCCTCCCGTGACTCTGTGATCTTCCTCATCTGCCGTGGCAGCAGAGGAGACACCTCGTCCAGCTTCCTGCAATACCAACATCATCTCTCCTTGACGTCTTGATGTCATCTCATAGCCAAGTCACTACCGTCCCCTGCTCCTCCCACACCTCCTTCCCGTTCCTGCCCTGGGATGGCTGGAAATGGTGATGCTCCATTTGTAGCCCCACATGACAGCAAAACTCTGCCCTTAGTGGCACGTGGATGGAAACTGGAAAGGCTGTGGGCTCGATGGAGCCAGAAGTGCATCGCAAGCATTGGATCAAGCTTTAGCAACATCCTACGAGACATCGCACCTCTATTAGCTTTGTTTTTTCCATCCCCACAAGTCCATATTCCCTGGCAGAAATCTCCCCTTTATCCTACCCAGCAGCTCCCTGGGATTATTCCTCAGTGCTGTCCAGAGAAGCGAGCCCAGCGCCGGCTTTATTCCGACTTTGCTGCACGGAGAGAGGCGGCAGACTGAGAGGAAGCGATTTGGCTTGATAATCGGCCGCGTATCAAAACATTTCCATTGTCAAGGTTTGGGAGGGAAGGTGCCAGGTTGCGATCGATAAGCTGCGAGGGAAACAAGGACTCCTTCAAGACGCATTTTTTTTGAAGGAATGAAAACATGAAAGCTGCAGATCTAAAAAAAAAATGTCAGCTGGGAGAGCAGTCAAACCACATAATGCTAAAAACGAATGACAGAAACAGCTTTATGTAATTTTAGATTCATGTAACAGATCAATGTGAATAAGGAAACCCGGTTTTCTACGAGAGGTGATTTGTGAGTAGGAGAAGAAAATGATGGCAATATAAATATTGGCGAGGTAGAAAAGGAAAGCTGAAACATAAAATCTCACTCAAAAGTTAGAATTCCTGAAAAAAATCCCCCATTCCTTAAACAGGCAACTATTTACTGACCGTCCTGCTTGCGTTAATTGAAGTCAGCTTAAAAAAGATGTGAATATGCTCAAAGGTAATAAGATCTGTATCTTGCTCTGCTTAATGCTTTTGTATAATGGTTTTGTAGAATGTTTAAGCTGGCTATCTTCCATTTGAAGCAATAATTTAACATGTGCACAAACTTCTTTTGCTCTTATGAAGTTGCTCAACGTGTTTCCTATAGTGGTGAAGTTTGACCAGTTTGGGTGATTAATGCAAAGAGCAATTGAACTGGCTTACTGGGAGATGCTTGCAATCAACTGGTTTATTAGCACAGAGAATTTTGCTATTTTTGGATTACTTTTCGTGCATATTTGGCAAGGAGAAATATCCTTGCAAACTCCTGCCTGGCACCCAGACCCTTCTGTGCCCATTGCCACCACACTTGGGCTTTGCCCAAACTGGGCCCGTGATGGGGGCTTCCAACCCCCAGCCTGTCCCAAAGCAGGTGCCCTTGTCCCATTTCTTCCTTTCTGGCACATAGGCACAAAATCCTGTAAAATGAATCTGTCCAGCTCCTGGACCTGGCTTGCAGAGCAACTTCCAGAGCATCTGCACATCAATGTGTCCAGTCAGCAACCTCACAGCTTCCTGCCTGTCTTTTTCCAAGCTCTTTATGATTTAGCCAGAAAAAAAACATGATTTTTTAGCCAGATTTTTTTTTTCCCATTTAGTTTGGAGGAAAGAAAATGGGTGTCACCGTATTTCATCTCTGGACAACTACATGAGGGTTGCTTCAAAATGCTATGAACCCGTGTAAGGTGGTTGACAGGCTACAGTCTTGCATTTGTCTGGGCTCGCAGTGAAGAAACACAGAGATATGGCAGTAAGTCACCTCAGTGAATAAACAATTAAAAAAGTAGAGACTTGATTGGGATGAAGCTAAGAAAATGCAAAAAATCTCCTCTTCTACAGGCAGCAATCTCCTTCTGTGCAGAATAACTTGACTTCCATGTAGGGTGGAATACAAGATTTTGCACAAGATAGGACTTGGTTTTGTATCACAGAACTGCAAAGCAGTCCAGGATAGAGCTGGCCGGGGTGTTTTAAAGTGAGATTTCTCCAGTCAAAGGACTCTTATTCATCAAAGCAAAACTAGTTACTGCAAAGAACTGGTTTCAACAAATTCTGGATAAAATAGGTTTGCAAAGCTGAAAACCTCTTTCTGCTCTATGCCTAAAATGTAATTTTGTGTTTCAATTTAAGCTGATTGTGTTGTTGTAAAAAGGTTTTTCAGACTACCTGGAAAGGAGCATTCTGAATAGCACGAAACAAGGTCTCCTCTGCTCTTGGTTGTCAGTTCACACAAAAACTAACTTCTTTTCTTACTTACCTCAGGAAAACATTCGTAACTTGAGCATTTTCAGGGATTTCTTCATATTAAATGCTACATTTACTATGCTTTTTCACCAGCTCAAAACTCAACCAAGATAGTTAGCCTGGTATATATAGATATAGAAAGCCCTTGAGCTTCACAAATGAAAATATACATTTTTAATTGGGGTAGGGACTAATGCTGGCCATAACGTATAGTTATGGAGGAAGTGAGACACAGAGGCCACATCTATGCTAGAAAGCAAAGCATCAGCATGGGACATTTCCCAGCTTTGGACTTGATCATGGCTTTGGTATTTTGGATGCCTACCTAGATGCAGAATTCAAGTATTCAGAATTCAATTGACTTTTTATAAAAGTTATGAATTTAGAGATCATATAAACTTCTGAATAAAGCAGAAATCCTCCTTTCTGGTCTTGATGGTGGTGATTTCTATGATTTCAAACCTTGATTTTAAATTTTTGGCTGGTTCTCTTGTCAAAGCGGTGGGGACACCTGGGAAGGAGACCGGTGCTACAGGGCAAGCACCATGGCACTCTGCACGCGAGAGTGGCCAAAGCCAGGTTTTATCAGAAACCTTGCCAAAAACAACAGCTAGCCGGCCCTGACCCTGAAAATCACAGAATATGTGGGGCATAGATGGAGTTTTGCATGGCTGTTTGCTCGGGGTCCACTGGTTGTGTTGCACGTTTGTCCTCCTAATGCAATAATGCATGGAGAAGAAAACCTCACCAGCCCCATCCTGACTGAGGACACCTTGGTGCTGCTGTGGGAGATGCCAAACTACATGGAAAAGAGCTGTCCGGTGAGGTCCATCCCCAGCAGGACATCTGAGCAGCCACTCATGTGCCCAAAAGGTGGGAGAATGACCCCAAAACCAGGCTTTTCTCTGCCCTCAGCTTGCCACCTGAGGGGCTGCCTCTCACTGCAAAGACTTTAAAATAACTTTAAGTTTGAGGTGGATCTAACCACGCTCAGCAAAGCACCTGCACGGGACAAGGAGGATTAGGGAGGACAGTGTCACCAGCTGAGTTTGCCAGGGCTGAAGGGAGGTGTTGCAGGCGCTGCTGGATACGGAGCCACTATTGCCAGCGTGTGGAAGCAAATATATCATCGTCGCATTAAATTCAGCGCCGAGCGGGGCGGCCACGGCGAGGCCGAAGGCTCCGCAAAGCCTTGCGTGGATTTAGAGCTTTAAAACCTGATGTCTATGAAAAAGCGCAGATTAACTCGAATCTGAATGCAGACACGCTCGCTTAAACCTCTCAGGGAAACTTAATCAACGGGGTTTAAATCTTTAACACTGTCCCCGCTGCCGGCCCTTGGCCTCCCCCTCCCAGGCAATTCCCAGCCCTTTTATTTGCTGTTAAAAGGATGGAAATTAGAGCCAGGCTGAACTGACGGAGCTGGAAGAGATACCAAACTTACACGAGAAACGTAGCTTTCTATAGGGGAATTAATTTAAAGAGGAGGAGGGGGAAAGCAGGTATAAAGATAGAGTGAATGCCAGTTTTTCAGTCCATGTAGAGCCAAAGCTGAGCCCAGCCGCTCGTGTCCACCCCATCAAACAACCCGCTCATTTCGGGTCCTATAATGTGCCCACACGTGCCCTAAGCCGGAGACTTGCTCCACAGGGAGGGCTCGGAGACACCTCCTGTTCACTGCTGCGTTATGAATGATCACTGTAACAATAACCATGTAATTATTAATATTATTAACAGCGGTAGTACTACCGCAGCACTGCTCGTGTTCATTAATTGCTATCAGTTTTTAATAGTCACCGATACCGAGCTTCCCCAGCTCCATTTTTCTCTCCAGCACGGGGCAAAAGGGAAATATTTGTGATTTATAAGGTGAATTTAGTAGCTTTTTCAGACTTGATTTGACCGTGATATAAATCAAGTCCGCAGTTTTCTGTTCAAGAATGAATTACCTGTTAACAGAATAAATATATATTGTTGGCGGGGAGAAGTTGTTTGTAGCGTAACTCACGGGAGCCCAATTCAAAGCATCGCTCCTGGGATGACAGAGCCACCAAAAACACAGCGAGGTCTCCAAACAGGAGCAGCCATCGCCGACGGGGGCAGTTTGCACAGAATTGGTCAAAAGATGGAGTTTTCCAGCAGGTCTGTCCTCCTCTTTCCAGCAATCCCGGAGACACAGCGAGTGCTTCTGAGGTGTGAGAAATGTTTGGGGTTGAGAGCGCTTTGGAGGAGGATGCTCCAACGGGAAGCCCCGAGAGCAGCGGGAACACATGTTTTTGACGATAACGGCTTAAATGAGGGTTTAATCTTTTGTGAAAAAAGTGAACCTATTCTTGCCAAAGAGCAGCATTGGAGGAGCCTGCCTAAAATAACAATCCCAAGAAATCCTATGCATATTTTAAAATGCAGTAATGAATTGACTTTTCTCCTTTAATCTCCAAATAACGGGCAAAATTGTTCATGGCAACTATGAAATGAAATATTGACTATTCAGTTGCTGTAAAATGGTAATTTCTTCTCTTTGTCACCAAAGATCTGGGGACCACGGCCCCATTCAGGAACATCTGTCATGTCACAGAAAAAGTCTATACCTGCCCCCTTTTTTTAGAAATAAACAGCTATTGAATAGATTGGGGGAATAAAGAGGTGACTGGCTCTTGGCAAAACAAGGTCTTCCTTGAGCACCCTTTGAACACAGCACACGTGCAGGGTTTTATCTGAGTGCTGTGTAAAAGAAAAGAAAACAAAGTTCAAAAACAACTTGCTGGGAGCTCCTGCCCCCCGACTAGCCAGGAATGGCCATGGGAAGAGCAGGCCTGAGTGCAGGAAGCTTTGTGTAAACACATAGTGTCCCTTTTTTGCCAGCTTTTTTGGATTTCACTGGTTATTCCTCTTTCTCTGGCACTCAGACAGGATCCTTCAGACTCCCTGAGTCCTAGTCATTGACTTATTGACATAAAGTATTAATAATTTTGATTAATAAAAGGTGATAAGAGGCTGATTTTTACCTCTCAAAAATAAATCTGTTGCTTCCTTTAAGCTGGTCTTTTCGAATGGTGCAGGAGGAAGGTCAGCAGTGCTGGATGGAAAAGGCAAGGCATGGTGGTGGCATCTCCTCTGTTTGTCCTGGTGAACAGGGGAGGTCCCAGACAACTGAAGAGGGGCCAATACGGCACAAAGTCCCCAGCATTAAGCTAGCATTAAGGAGATAGACAGACTCAACTCGCCAAAGCGATTTCTACAGAATAGCTTTGGTTTTTGCCTTCCCTGTACTAAATATACGTGCAGGCACCTACTCCCCTGGGGCTTTAGGCACGGGGAGGAAAGAGGTCAGCAAGTTAACAAATTTGACGAGTTCCACCTGGGCAAGCCGTCAGGAAGCTAATTTGAGTTGGCCACGTTGTAACCTCCCTGCTATATCTTGATGTGTATCTAAGTGATGGAAAGCACCGCTCAGATTCATAAAATATTTTGCAGGGAGTAAAACAGAGCTAATAGACCTATTTCTCATTAAAAAGGTCAATGCAGTGAACATCTGATGCTGTATAACTGTCTGATTCAATTTAGCAGGTCAAGCTTCACTAAGCCAATCCCCTGATTGGGCTGAATTCATTTCTGCTGGGGGAAAAAAAAAAAAAGAAAAAAGCAATTTTCCAACAAACGGTCAGGATTATGTACTCTAGCTCTATATTTTTACAAGGCGTCACCAGCACGTTGCTCAAGCCAAATTTGCCTGTTCTGCAAGATCAAGCAAAAGTTGCACGTTACAAATTAACGCTCAGAGTCTATAAACACTGAGATCTAAATCCCGTTAGGGATCAGATTGCAAATTACATCCGGCTCCCCTAAGACTCAGAGGCAGCAAAAGGCTTGGGAAAAATAAAATCAAATCATCAAATGTTGGGGCTTTGAAGCAGCAGATGACGCTCTGAGAGGTGATGTTGGGCAGAAGACCTGCATGGCAAAGTTGGCATGGGGAATTTTAAGTGGTCTTAGTCTAATTTCCTGACTAAGATGCAGAAGTGTTTAATGGTTGGGGAAGTTATTTTTATTACATACTTTCTGCTCTCTTTTTTTTCTTTTCTTTTTTTAATCCAGTTCTCCTGGGACACATGGTGATGTCTTTTCCCACCATGGAGAGCCCACTGCTCTCACCATTAGTACATCTCCCAGTAGAGAGACTCTTGTGGCTCACCAAGGCACAAAATGGATATGGAAAAAAAGAGTTTCCTCCTTTTCCTGGACTTCACCCACTCCTAAAGCTCTCGCAGCTTATGTTTAGGATCAGCTTAAGGCAAGTTCAAATCCTGCAGATACCCTGAGCTGTAGCTTTTCCCCGAGGAAAGCAACCTGCCTGTTATGGAGGATTTTCAAGTCCACAAAAAGAACAATGCAGGACATTATGGAAAAAGCTGTATTTTTCCAAGCTGCTCTTTGCATTTCCCTTCAAGTTGCTGCCCTGCTTGTGACTCTTTATCCATAGAGGCAGCGACAAAAGATTACCATTTATGTACCCTGCAATTGCACCAAAGCTTTTTTCCCCACAGTCCAGCAAGAAAGGGGAAATATGTGACACTGAATGAGCCCCGTGCATTTGAAATACAGCCTACGATTTCTGGAGACGGGACCTGTCTGGTTGAGGACTAATAAACCCCTCAAAAGGTGAAGACGACTCTAAATTCCCATTCTCTAAGAAGAGCTGCTGCGGTGACCATCTCAAAACTGAGATGTGCACAATACTTCATTCCCTGCAATGGCAAAATTATTTCCATGTCTCCAGGAAATATTTCACGACAGCAAATCCGTTTCCCACCCTGCTCTAGGCAGAAGACGAGATGTCTGTGAAGCTCTCACGGGACACCAGGTGAGCCAGCACGTCCCGTCTGTGCCCCACCTGCACCCACTGTGGTGGCAGCAAGAGGCCCCAGCCCTAGAGCAAGTGGCTGCTGCTGTGTTTGCTGCCGTTCCTGCACAAAACCCACTGGATTTTAGAGACTTTTTCCTAAATCATCTCTTGCAGCACTTAATCTTTAGCATCACTGGGTGCAATGAGGGGTGAATTTTGTATTCTTTGCCATCCCACTGATCGGGTGAGAGTTTCCACTCTGCTCCACGGGGCTCTGGACTCTGTTGGTGTTTTAATTCCAAGGAAGGATGGATTTTCTCAGTTCTTTATGAGATGGTGGCACTGAAGCCAGGAAGTAACCCCAAGTGGCAGTCATTTGGGCAGACCTTTATTTCTGAAACTTGCAGGAGGCAGGTTCTTACAGGGAATATTGTGTGCGGTTCTGGGCTCCTCAGTGTAAGAGGGATGTGGAGCTCTTGGAGAGGAGAGCAGCAAAGTTGATTAAGGGACTAGAACATCTATTTTATCAGGAAAGTCTAAGCAAACTGGGCCTGTTCAGTCTAGGGAAGAGAAGACTGAGAGGATATTTTGCTCTGTCAGAGATCCACAAAAGTGAAACCAGGGTCAGCTGCACTTGAAACCCAAGTGCTGGTATGGAGCAGTGCCTGAGATCTGACCAGTATGTCCAAGTACCCAAGGGGGGAATGAGGGAGGAAGGGGCCAAACTCTTCTCAGTGGTGGCCAGGGACAGGTCAAGGGGCAGTGGGTACAAACTGAACCCCAGGCAGCTCCATGTGCATGTGAGGAAGAACTTCTCTAGAGGTCCCTTCCAACCTTAACCGTTCTGTGATTCTGGGGTCTGGGTTTCTGTGAAATGCTAGGGCAGCCAGTTAAAGAAAATCTAATCAAGCTCTCAAGCCGGCTAATTGGGAAGTACAGCAGCAGTGGC
>JAVCKT010012191.1:0-12768 GCA_032273925.1 Rhynchotus rufescens | reverse complement strand
TCTCGCCGCTCACGCACTGCGCGCTCGCCATGGAGGCGCTGCCGCCGCCGCCGCCCGCCGCCGAGCTGCGCCGCCTGCGCGCCGCGCTGCGCGCCGCCCTGCGCCTGCGCGGCGTGGCCCGCCGTGAGTGGGGCCGGGGGGGCCGCCGGGGGCTGCCGGGGGGCTGCCGGGGGCGCGCGCTCACGGCGGCCCCTCCCGGCCCTTGCAGCGGCGCGCATGAAGCTGATGGCGCGGTTCTCGGCGCGCTGCGCCGTGGTGCTGCTCGAGCACCTGGACACGCCGGCCACGCGCTTCCTGCTCAGCCTGCCGCAGCACCTGCGGCTCTTCGAGGCGCAGGTGAGCCCCGCGGCGCGGCCCGGAGCGCCCCGCGCGCCCCGCGCCCGCCTCACGCCTCCCCTCCGCCGCGCGCAGAAGAGCCAGCAGCCCGGCTTCACGCCCGAGGACGCCGTGCTGGCCGCCGTCGGCATCGTCAAGTGCAGCCCGGAGCGCGGCCTGCTGCTCTCGCAGAGCATGGAGCTGGCCCTGCAGGAGCTGGTGCAGGCGTGCACTGGTGAGCGCTCCCGGCGCGGGCTCGCTCCGGCTGCCGCCCGGGAAGGGCCCGAGCTGGGGGCAGGGCCCCTTTGTGGGGCACAAGCTCCCCTGGGCGGTGTTGGTCAGCAGTGCCGTGCTGGAGCTCGCTCCTGCCCTCGGGCAGGCTCTGCTCGCTGCTGTGCAGAGGTCGCTCCGGGCGCTCCCCAGCTTGGCGTCAGAGCTCCCATTCTGCCCTCGATGCAGGGCAGAAAAGCAGGAGAATTGTGTTTGTTGTTCTTTAACTTTTTATGTAAACTAAAGGCATCTGGGTGGCTTGCCGTGCTGGTCCATTTCAGAGTGTGTTTGTCTTTGCAGTGGAAGATGACGGTGCCCCGGTGATTATGGTGTGTGGTCCAAAAAACATCGGCAAGTCAACGTTTAACAGATACCTAATTAACCTGTTACTGAACCAGTGAGTATGTCTTTTTTTAGTTCCTACTGCTAAGTTTAGAGTAAGGAAAAACAGGAGAAAAAAAGACTGCCAAGTTAAGGTTGAATATTTAGAAAAGATGTTGGTGGAGTAGTTAAAAAGCAAACAAAGCGGTTACAGTTTGTTAGAGTCTTCCAAGCTTCTTGGCCTAACAAGGCAGGGAAGCCTGATCACTGCTTGCCTAAGATAAAGCTTTTGTAAATCCAGTAGTCGGTCTTGAAGTGTCCAGTTAGCACCGAGGGGTTCGGTGCTGCCTCTGGTGGCTTTGCTGGCCTGATCGTCCTGTTCCTCCAAGCCAAGGAAGGAGAGAGCCACGTGCTAGTTTGTGTTCTGGGAATGTGACTGTGCTGAGCTCGATCAAAACTTGATTCTGCTTCTGAGATTTTGCAAGTCATGCCCTTTCCCACTTTGGTGGGAGCTAATGCACTGACTTCTCTTATTGCAGCCTTCCCTGCGTTGAGTATTTGGAATGTGATATAGGTCAAACCGAATTTACGCCACCTGGGTGTGTGTCTTTAACGAGCGTAACGGAGCCGTTTCTCGGTAAGAATATTGGTGTTTTCTGCTCTTGCCAGAAGCTGGTTTCCTCCTCAGAAGGCACTTTCTGAGTAGAAACTGTTCTTGGGGAGAACTGTCGGCATCTGTCGCGGGTGCATGCACAGAGTAAAAGCCAGGCTGTGGAAGTTTTCCATGCAAGCCTTGTTAAGGAACAGAGAGTTGTTCTCCTAATTTGTTTTGTGTGTTTTAGAGAGAGGAGAAAATACTTGTTTAGAAGCGCGTGGAGCAGGTTGTGGCAGGAAAAAGCAGGTTGCCAGACTTCATATTTGTGATGTTTCTTTGAGAAAGTCTTTCTCGTTGTTTAGTGTCTGTAGCGACAGGTCTAGTTCAAGATGAAGCTAGCTAGAGAAATACGAAGTAGATTGATGCAGGTTGGGGATTTCGCTCAGAGCAGAGACACAGAGAGTTGTGCAGGGAAGAGAAAACTTTTCCCCAGATGCTGGCTGCAGGAACACAACTTAGCAAATTTTAAGCAAAAGACACTTCTGAGTCTATTTCAGAAGAGCTTGCATGTACAGGCTATAGCGGGGAGGTCCTGCTTTGAGTTGCTGCAGCAACCAAAGGTTTCTCTAGCAAAGCACTCTCATTTTCAGGCCCACCGTTCACTCATCAGCGGCTGCCCCGTAAGATGGTTTATTACGGACAGACGAGTTGCGAGCAGGACTCTGAAAGGTACTTTGACGTGGTGAAGTACGTGTTCAGCTCGTACAAGAAGGAAGCGCCTTTGGTCATCAACACCATGGGCTGGGTGAAAGGTAAACAGCATAAACCTCTTAAGAGATGATGCAGAATGACCTTTGTAATCTGTCACTGCACTTTCTAGATCCGGAACTAGAAACTAGAGCTCGCCCCTTGCACTGGGAGCTGATACTGCTGTCTTGTAAGCGGTGTTTGGGCTTGTTGAAGCAGAGCAATGCCGTTCCCTCTCCTCCCCAAAGGTGAGGGCTTGCTGCTTCTGACCGACATGATCCGGCTGCTGTCGCCCAGCCACGTTGTTCAGATGGACGTTAGTGACTGGAGAGCCATGGCCCCGCTCACGCCGGAGTCCATCCGTTTTGCCCCTGGCCTGTACACTAAAGGCAAGCAGCAGCCCAAGTGCAAGCAGATGGACGCGGGCGGAGCGGAGGACTGGAAGACCTCGGAAGGGGGGAGAGACGCGACGGCTCCCGACTATAAGTTGCTGTATATCCACCCGGAATTCCCTCGAGCGGGAGTTGCAGGTGAAGCGTAAGTAGGAAGTCGGTGCTGGGTGGTGCATGAGGAGCTCCACAGAAACACTCTCAGCCCAGAGCCAGGTGGCGGTCGCTGTCTCCTGGTTTCTTTCTGCATTGATAGCCAAAATCTGCTTTTTTTCAGGACTGTGTCTCTTCCTCACCAGTTTCAGGCGTTTTACTCTGTCTCTTGCAACTGATGAATTGAAAGATGCCTCTGCATCAAGGGCCAGGGAGGGAGGTGGTAGCTAATGAGCCACAGAGATTATTTTTTAAAAAACAATTTTGTTAATGCCTTCTGGAAGCTGAAATAATATTTTAGTAAGCCCTGGGTACTTTTAGAGCTGATAAAAGTTTTCTTAAGCATGGGAAGAATTACAAATTAAGCTACTATGAAATAGCAGCTGCTCTTGTTGTACGTGTTGCCTTTTCTTGACGTTTTGTGGTTGTTTTTCCAGGCGGGTACACAGCAGTATCCTACGTGACCTGGCAATACTGGGATACCTTGGTCAGCTGCAGCCCGCGGGCCTGGACTCGGTGCTCCCACTGCATAGTCTTGTGCCGTATCAGGTAAAGTCCGGGGGTTTTGGAGGACTTGGGGTTGCTGTGGGGAGGCTTCTGGTAATTATATATACACACGCATATATATATCAGCGTCCTTAAAGGAGGTTTTTGCCAGAGTGTCTGTGGTCACAGCCGCGGGTTGGGAGTGCCTGGATTTTGTGGTGTTGTCTCTGAAAAATGGACCTGCAGCACCGTGGAGTTGATGCTATGTAGGTTTTCTTCTGTAGGTGCCTTTTAATGCTGTTGCTCTCGGGGTTATTCACACTGACGTTGCTCCCACCAACATCATGTACGCCGTGAACGCCAGCTGGGTCGGGCTGTGCAGGATTCCGGACACCGTCCGATCCCAGTCGGATGGGCCCGTCCTGCTGACGCAGACGCCGCTCTGCGACTGCCTTGGCTTTGGTGAGTGAGCGAGCAGCACTGCTGCTGCTGTGTTGTGGAGGGGCTGCAGGAGCATAGTTCTGGAAAAACCCTCTCTTCGAGGAGCTTCCTCTGTGCACAGCGATTTTTTACAAGGCTGAAGTAAGTCGGGAGTCTAAGACTGAACCCTGCGTGTGTTTTTAAGGAATTGTCCGTGGAGTTGACATGGAGAGGAAGCTCTATTATGTTCTGACCCCAGTTGCTCCGGAGAAGCTGAGGCTGGTGAACTGCATGCTGCTTGGAAGCATTGCTGTTCCAAACTGTGTTTTTGTGAGCCAGGTAAGAGCTGCGTGTGCGGGAAGCCTGCCTCTGTATCCTGCCTTTGCTTCGGCTCCTGTGTGTGGAGGTTATCCCAGGAATTATCCTTAATGTGTCTAAAGGAAAAAGAAAAAACACCACCCTGAGGGGAGAGTTCTGAGTTTTCTGTTTTCAGTGAGGCTTCTTCAGTGACATCTTAACTGCTTTTCACCTGAGGGCTCTTTCAGGCTCTTCAGAGGAAAAAGGGAATATGTTCCAGCTGAAGATGTAACTTCCTCCTTTTTTTCCTCTGTTCCTGTTATTTTCCAGCATGGAATTGAGGGAGAGATACCTTATGTCACGTCAGAATATAATTACAGCATCTTGGGATCTGGGAAGCTGAAAAAGAAGCATTTCAAGAGAAGAGAGCACACATTCCCATGCGACTTCACCTAGAGACGGTGGGAGGCTGAATTCCAGGATTTACTTTGTATGGAATCTTGCAAGAGTTGGGTCTCTGCACTGGAGCCCAGATGCTGCAGAGCTCTGTGTGACCCTGAGCAGGTGTCCACTGGGGACACTACAGCTTGTCCATTTTTATTACTGTTGTTTTATATTTGCAGTATGTGTACTGCTGTTTTGTAATAAATACCTAAAAAAATGTTGGTTTGGTGTGAATTTATCTAAACCTCTATAACTTGGCCATAGCTATAAGGTAACTTGCAAGGAGCTGTTCCAAGCTCCTGTACTTTAAAGAGCAAGTTAGTAGCACGGAGTGATTCCTTGTGTTCAAATTTTAGCATTTGATTCCATTTACAGTCAGCAGCTTGCCCTGGGTGCTGGGATGTGTGTGAATCGGCCGTGGCAGCAGCCAAGTCTGTTACTCAGCCTTGGTTCTTGGTGGCACCGACAGTTCTCCTGGCTCCACAGCTACCGTGCGTCTTTCTTGGCTTTCTTTTGCTCATTGCCTGTTTCCAGACTCCATTTCCCAGGTAAGGGCGGGCAGCCTGAGGAGGGAGCGAGCCGCCCTGCGCGCCCGCAGCCGGCCCGACAGCTCCACACGGACCCCTGGGCCGGGGGAAGCGCCCGCGTGGCACAAGCCGCGTCTTGGTTGCCTGCTGAGCGCTGGCCGGGGCTGGGGCCGAGGGGATCGCGGGGGGCTTGGGTGGCTTTGGGCTGGTTATTTCAGGCTGTAGCTCTCTGTGGGGTCAGGGACTTGTTCCCACGTGAGGAGCAGCTTGTGGGAGAGGCCGAGCGGCAAGTGAACTGCTGGGCTTGAGCCAGCAGGGCCGGCGCGTGGGGCTTGCTGTGGCAGAGTCTTGTCCATGGGCCCCTGGGGACAGCCGGGCTCCTGCCGCCTCTGCTTTCCCTGCCCTTCCTGTGCCGTGGGCGAGGGGAGAGGGGCCTGCCCCGGTGTTCTTGTGCTGGTGCCTTGGGCCTGTCCTCACCGGCTCGGCGGGACCCGCCTGCCCCTCGGGGGCCAGATTCAGCACAGGGCGGCGCTTGCCTGGGCAGAGGAGGGGAGCTCTGAGCAGGGCTGCTGCTGCTAAGGAGCTAAAGCCTTGCCCTAATCCAGGCCTAATGCTGCCCATATGGCTGCTCTGCCTGAACCAACACAGGGGCCAGGGTGTGATGTGGGGCGCCCTGGGGCTCCCGGCTGGCCCTGCGCGCTCCGGGGCCCCGTGTGCGCTCAGGGCGCTGCCTGCGTTGCCAGGGCCCAGCCGCAGCGCTCGCGGCTCCCCACCTGGCAGGCGCTGCCGGGGCGGAGGCTGGCGTTGGGTTACAGCCTCCGCGGCGCATGGAGGAGGAGGAGGAGGAGGAGGAGGAGGGATGGCCCAGCTGGCGGAGGAGGGAGCCGGGGGCTGGCTGAAGCGCGCGGCTCGCCGGCACGGCCGCCGCTGAAGCGGAGCGGGAGCAGGCGGAAGCTGGGGCGGCCGCTGCGCCGCGCTGGGCGCAGCCTGCCCCACACGTGGCCACGGGCTCTGCGTGGCGGTGCCGCCGCCTCAGCCTGCGCCGGGGGATGACGAGCGAGCGAGTGTGTGAGTCTGCGGCACCTGCTCTGGGCCGGCCGGCCAGGGCCACGGGCAGCAGCCGCGGTGCCAGGAGGGCGGGCGCGGCCGGGAGCGCAGCGCGGGCCCCAGCACTGCACTTTGGTGCCCCTCGTCCTGCCCGCGTGTCCCCCGAGCGGCGGCTCGGCCAGGGTGGCCACACACACTTTTGGGAAACACCCAAAAGAACCACAGCCCCCCCGTGTGCGTGGGGCGCCCTGCACTGCAGCGCCCAGGGAGCGCGGTGTGGGTCGGTGTGGGACGCTGAGTGGGGGACGGGGACCGACCGGGAGCCCGGCGGGGCTCTGGCTGCTCTGTGCCGCGGCAGCCTGTGCCCTTGGCCGGGACCCACCGCCCCGCGCACGGACAGCGTGGAGCCGCGCGCGCCAGGAGCTCCGGCGGGCGTGTGGCCGTGGGCGCCGCCGCAGCCCCTCGTGGCGCCACCACCAGCACAAGCGCGTCTTGTCCGTGCGGCCGGGCCGGCGGCGGGCGCCATGCGCGCAATGTCTGTGGGAGGCCGAAGAAAGGCCCTTTGTGCGCGCGGGGCGTTGGGCGGCCCCGCTCGCGCCGCCGTGCAGCCCCGTCCCGGCAGGCCCTTTTGCGGCGGCAGCGCCCGGCGGCTGCGCCCGCGGTGCCCGCGGCACCATGTTCCTGTACTGGCGCAAGCGCGGTGCCTACGAGCTCGAGGCCCTGCCCGGCGGCCTCGCGGAGCTGCCGTGCGGCGCGGCCGAGCGCTTCTCCTGGAGCTCCCCTGGCAATGCGGCGGGCGGTAGGTCGGGACGGCGGCGGCCACCAGGGCCCTGGTTCCCTCCATCCCGCGCGGGGAGCGGCGGGAGCGCGGCCAGTGGCTGTACCGGAGCGCCAGGGCAGCGGAGCGGCCGGGGCGGCTCTGGGCGTGCGGGACGCGGCCTCTTCCCTGCTCTGGGAGCGGCGGTCGCGCCGGCTCTGCTCGCACCGGGGCCCGGGCACCGCACTGCACGAGCAGACGCTCCCGGGCACCAGCCGCGTGGAGCCAGGTGCCCTGCATCCCGCCTCCCCGCGCACCCAGCACCGCCGCGGCCTCGCTCGGGCTTTGCATGAGTTTGCAAATCTTCCCTCTTGCCCAGGCGGAAGAATTTCCACTTGTTCCCGTTATTATTCGCAGCAGGTCAAGTGAAAGGCCGGCTGCGGTGGGGCGGCCGCGCACAGAGGCTCTTTGTGCGCACGGGAGCGCGGGCAGCGCGTGGGCAGCACCGCGGCTCAGCACGGCGCTCGTGCCTCCCGCTCGGAGCCAGCGGCGCTGCGCCGTGCAGGGATGCACGGCCACGGTACCCGCGGGAATCATGGCACACGTGGGAATCATTGCACCTGTGGGAATCAGGGCACCCGTGGAAATCATGGGACCCGTGAGAATCATGGCTCCCACGGCAATTGGGATATCCATGGGAATCGTGGCTCCCACAGGGATCACGGCACCTGTGGGAATCAGGACATCCATGGGAATCGTGGCTCCCACAGGGATCACGGCCCCTGCGGCACCAGGGCACTCACAGGAATCACGGCCCGTGGAGCGGCGGGTGATGCCCGGCCCCGTCGAGCTGCATCCCTGCCACCGCACGGGCTCCCGTCCCCCCGCGCGCCCCGTGGGCCTCCTCAGCGCCCAGCAGTCTGTTATTTTTAAACTATTGAACATGGCGTGTAACAAAAGCCTCCAAAATAGGATTTGCGCCCAAGGCCGATTTAACCGTTAAAGCTTAAAGCAGCTTGTCGGCCGTTGCGGGGCTGGCAGCGGGGCGAGCAGCAGCGCCGCGGCCCGGGCGCGTCCTCGCTGCACGCGGTGCCGCTCGCCTGCGTCCGGCGCCGCGGCTCTTCTGTGTGCGCCGCAGCCAGCCAGGCGCTCCCGGTGCCGCCGCGGGCTCCCGGCCCTGACGGCGGCTCCCGTCTCCTGCCCCTGCAGAGGAGCAGCCGCCGGTGGAGGAGAAGGGGCTGTGCTGCCCGAGCCCCACCGACCCCGACAGCGATGCCGACCAGGACGTGAAGGTGGGTGCTGGCGCGGGTGCTGGCGCCAGGTGCTGCACCGAGCACCGACGCTTGTGGTTCTGCTTGTCTGGTCGTGCCCAGGCGCAGGCCCGAATGAAGCGGGGAGCAGAGCGGACGTGGCGGGTCGGCTGCGGGGCGTTGAGCGGTGCCCGTGTCCGGGGGCACCTCACAGCCCCCACGCTAATCCTGGCCCTCGCTAATGTAAAGCCGCTGTGGATTTAGGCTCCCTTAGGCTCCTTTATCTCCGTGCTCGAGCTGCTGCTCGCACTGCCGCCTCAGCCCCGCGCTTCCCGGCGAGTGCGTGAGGCCTGCGGGAGCTTCCCGCTGTGCTCTGGCGCCCGCGCGGCGTGGGCCGGGCGCGACGCTGGCGCTGGCAGCGCCGCGCAGGGCAGGGCAGGTCTCCTGGGCCCCACGGCGGCCCGTGTTTGCCCGGGTGGAGTGGAAGCGCAAACACAGCGGCAGAGCACACGTGGCACTGGGGCACACGTGGCAGAGCACACGCAGGGCCCCGCGGTCCCGGCCGGTGGCAGCGCCGCTCCCGGCGCGGGCCACGTCCCGCGTGCCCGGTGAGCCGCTCGTCATCGTGCCGCCGGGGTCCGCTGGCAGGGCGCACAATGGGCGGAAGCGGCGCGCCGGCCGCATTGTCCCGCTGCCGACGCCGCTTCCTCCGGGGGCGGCGGCCGGGCCCCCGCGCGGCCGCGACGCCGCAGCCCTTGGCGCGCGGCCAGCGCTGCTGTTCCCGCAGGAATGCCGGGACGCCGAGCGCCCGCCTGAGCCCGGCGGCGCCATGCACTGCGACGGGCCCCCGCGCCTGGAGCTGCCCCTACCAGGTGAGCGCTGCCCGCGCCGGGACGCTGGTGCCCCCGGCGCCACACGCCACCTGCCCCACTGCCCCGCAGGCCCCGTACTGGCCCGCAACATGTCCACCCGCTCCTGTCCGCCACGCACCGGCCCGGCCCCTGGCCACGATGAGGACACCGACAGCGCAGGGTGAGCACCGGCACCGGCACCGACCCCTGCTCGGCCGGGCACAGGGCCGAGGTGACGATGCCTGTACCCTGCAGGGATGGCCGGAGCTCGGCGCTGAAGCTGCCCAAGAGGAAGGCTCGCCGCAGGCACACGGATGTAAGCTACCGCCCGCCGTGCTGCCCGGCTGTGCCGTGCCAGGCTGCAGCTGCCGCTCTTCCTGCAGGATCCCAGCCAGGAGTGCTTCACCCTACGCTTTGACCTGGGTGCCGAAGCCGAGACCGAGATCGTGCTGGCTGCCAAGAAGAAGTCGCTGGGGTGAGTGTGTGTGTGCACGCTGGTGCAGCCGGGGGCTGCGGAGCTGCCAGCGCGCTCCCGGGCGCAGCGGCTCCCCGAGGCTCCAGGCCGGCGGCTCCACAGGGAGGTGCTGCTGCCGGTGCTGGAGCGCCGGGGCCTGGAGCCGAGCCGCCTGGACGTCTACCTGGAGCAGTCGAACACGCCGCTGCCGCTGCACTTCGAGGCGTTCCGCCTCGGGGGACACCAGCTGCACGTGCGAGGTGCTGGGCCCGTGGCCGCGCGTGGGGACGATGCTGGCACCGGCACCGCTCACACTGCTCTGCTCCCGCCGCAGCCAAGCCTGGCGCTGAGCTTCAGGCGGACACGGCGGCCAAGGACGCGCGCTCGGCCAGCCTGCCCATCCTGTGTGCCCCCGAGGCGCCGGTGAGTGGCGCGGCACACACGGGGCCAGGCTCAGTGCCTGCCTGGCGCGCGGCGGGCACCGAGATGCAGCTCTGCACGCAGTGCGCATGGGGATGCTCCACTGCGCTCCCATGCAGAGCTGAGCCTGCCGTGCCATGGGGAACGGTGTCGTGGTCTGCCTGCCACACCGAGCGCCCAGCACTCTGCCCTGTGTGCTCTGCGCAGGCCCCGGGCCGACGCCGCAAGAACATGACCGGGTTCCTGGGTGACGCCTGCATCCCCGAGCCCCTGCCACTCAGCAGCAGCTCCACTGCTGCATCTGTCGCCGGCGGGGACACGTGGAAGAACCGGGCCGCGAGCCGCTTCAGTGGCCTCTTTGGCTCCGGCGCGGGCACCCTGGCACGGGTAGGTGCACCGGGGCGGGAGCATGCAGGTAGGTGTGCGCAGGTAGGTGTGAGCCGGTGGCAGTGCCCGCGGGCCCGGCAGCCCCTCGCCCCGTGCAGCCGTGCCGCTCGCCTCGCAGGAGGGCGACAAGCTGGAGCAGCTGGCCGGCAAGCTGCATGCGTACAGCGTGTTCGGGCTGCCGCGGCTGCCGCAGCAGCTCCGCTTCCACCGCGACTCCTGGGAGGAGGATGAGGACGAGGAGGGGGGCGATGACGCCAGCCTGGCGCTGGAGGACAGCTGGCAGGACATCATCGCGGGCGCCGAGGTGAGGTGGCCCAGCCCGCAGCGCCGGTGCCCACGTGCGGAGCACGACCCGCAGCGTTAACCTCGGCCGGTGCCGCAGGCCCTGCCGCGGCGGCAGTGCCACCAGCAGGAGGCCATCTGGGAGCTGCTGCACACCGAGGCCACCTACATCCGCAAGCTCAGGGTCATCACGGACGTGAGTGGCGGTGCGCGCTGCGGACGAGTGGGCCGCGGGCGCTGCCACAATGCGTCCGTGCTCTCCCGCAGCTCTTCCTGCGCGGCCTGCTCAACCTGCAGGAGTCGGGGTTGCTCTGCGAGGTGAGTGTCGCCGTCCCCACTGCCGGCGTGCCCGGCGCGCGCAGCTCCCGAGCCGGCCCTCGCCCGCAGGTGGACACCACGCGCCTCTTCAGCAACGTCGGCGAGATCATCCGGCTGCACCGCGCCCTCTGGAGCGGCGTCATGGCCCCGGTGCTGGAGAAGGCACGTCGCACCCGTGCGCCTCTGGACCCCGTCGACTTCCTCGAGGGCTTCCGCGCGGTGAGCACGGGGCGGCGCAGGGCAGCGCAGGGCAGCGCAGGGCGATGCGGGGCAGCCCGTGCTGACGCGGCGCCGCCGCAGTTTGGCTCGCTCTTCCAGCCCTACGTGCGCTACTGCATGGAGGAGGAGGGCTGCATGGAGTACATGCGGGCGCTGCTGCGCGACAGCGAGCTCTTCCGCGCCTACGTGGAGGTAAGGGCGCGCGGTGGCACCGCGGCGGGGCTGGCGCCACGTGGGCGCTGACGCTGCTGCTGTGCACAGTGGGCTGAGAAGCACCAGCAGTGTGGGCGGCTGAAGCTCAGCGACATGCTGGTGAAGCCCCATCAGCGCCTCACCAAGTACCCGCTGCTGCTCAAGTCGGTGCTCAAGAAGACGGAGGAGCCGCGGAGCCGCGAGGCCATCGTGGCCATGGTGAGGAGGGGGCAGACGCACGGACGGGCAGGTGGCCCCGTGCCTGGCGCTCATGCCCACCGCCTGTCCAGATCGCCTCCGTGGAGCGCTTCATCAGCCACGTCAACTCGCGCATGCGGCAGCGGCAGGAGCGCCAGCGCCTGGCCGCCGTGGCCGCCCGCATCGGCGCCTACGAGGCCGTGGAGGGCGGCAGCGACGAGGTGGACAAGGTAGGCTGGGCGGCTCCGCGGGTGCACGGTACCGCACTGTGCCGTACCGCGCTGACACCGCCCTGCCCACAGCTGCTCCGGGAGTTCCTGCGCCTCGACCTGGCTGCCCCCATCCCCGGCGCCTCCCCGCACGACACGCGGCAGCTGCTGCTCGAGGGCGGCCTGCGCATGAGGGAGGGCAGGGATGCCAAGGTGAGCGGGGCTACACGCCCCGGCACGGCCTGCAGCCCCGCGGCGCAGCCCTGTGCCATGGCCCGTGCCCACCGCCCGCCTCTCGCCCCAGATGGACGTGCACTGCTTCCTCTTCACTGACCTCTTCCTCATCACCAAGCCCGCCAAGAAGGCCGAGCGGGCGCGGGTGGTGCGGCCGCCCCTGCTGTTGGACAAGGTGGCGTGCCGGGAGCTCAAGGACGCGGGTGAGCGGTGGCGCCGCAGCGGGGACGGGCCGCGCGGCTGCCCGCACTCACAGCAGTGCCGCTCGCAGGCTCCTTCCTGCTCGTGCACCTCAACGAGCTGGGCAGCGCTGTGGGCGCCTACAGCTTCCAGGCCGGGGGGCCGGTGCCGTGCCGCGGCTGGATGGAGGCGCTGCTCCGTGCCCAGGTGAGGCTGCGGCCAGGGGACCATGCCATCCCGGCCCATCCGCAGCACTGACCCCTCCTGCGCTGCAGGCCCTGCTGCAGCGGCTGCGGCTGCAGGAGCAGCAGCGCAGCCGGCGCCGGCGCCCACGGCAGCCACAGCACGAGGATGACGAGGAGGATGAGGAGGATGAGGACACGGCGGGAGGCAGCAGCACCTCAGCGGGCAGCTCACCCACACTGCTCCGCAAGAGCACCAGCAGCCTGGACTCGCAGCAAGGGTACAGCTGGGCGCAGGGGTCGCGGCAGCATCAGGACGGGGCCGGGCTGTGCCAACCCATGCACGTCCTGCCATGGGCACCTCCGCAGCCCCTCGGACGGCTCCACCGAGACCATCGCGGTGGTGGTGGTGGACGGCGCTGCCGAGCTCTCCTCGCCCGACACCGACGTGGCGCCATTCAGCTCTCCCTCGGACGGGACCTCGCTGAGCACCACGGCGTCGTGCGGCACGCCGCCTGCCGACCCACCGCCCGGCGCGCGCTCCGCCTCGCTCGACAGCGCCTACGGCACGCTCTCGCCGCCCGAGCCACCGCCGCCGCCCGAGCGCGACGCGCCGCGGCCGCC
>JAVCKT010012187.1:18154-30077 GCA_032273925.1 Rhynchotus rufescens | reverse complement strand
GTTAGATTTTCACTAGAAATTTCCAATTTATAAATAAGGAAACACTTCACTGAGAAACCCCAGTCTCTGAAAATTTCTGAAAGGCCAGTCAGGGTTCCAATTTAGCTTATGGCAGATAGCAGGGAAAAAGAACTAATTTTAAGGCAGGCCAAAAAGCCATTTAGAGTTTCTAAATACAAATAAGCCATCTTTGACTGAGGAACTCTCTGAACTGCAGATTACTGAAAACTCTGAAATATACTAAAGCAGTACCACTATATATACTCTGTTTCTGCACTTTTCCTTCAACAACTGCTATTGACTGCTATTGGACTTAGTACATTGGCTATGCTTATGTTCGGTACGCTTATGTTCAGGAGAAAAGGCTTTCAGCCGAGAGGTAAAATAACTAGGTTCACATGCCTGACTTGAATAAGCACCTGGACTGCCTCTGATGTTGCATAGTTTACTTGAATTGTTTTTTCCTTTTTTTCTTTTTATTTTTTTACAAAGTAGCTCATAGGTCTTGCACCAAAAAATAAAGAAAGAAAACACAGAAATCTAAGGCAAAAATACTTGTGACCAATTTTTGTAAGACAGGAGTATACTAAAGAGCCTGGACCAGCTGCTGATCCTGGTAAAGTCTTTGGTCAAAGTGTGAAGTCATTTTTACTGACAGCCACCATTTTCATACTATATAACAATTAAACAATTACATTTAACCAGGATAAGTATCATAATTTATTCAGGCAGGAGCAAAACAGGCCAACACTAACAAATTACAGTCAATACATTATACTTTCACTCATCAGGGAACACATCATTCAGCAAGGGAAATGGTATTGGAAATTTATGGAGGTTTTAGATCTCTCTGTAACAGGAGTGCAAAGCTGATAATATGTGCAAACTCTGAAATTTTCCTGAGTTTCCTGAACATATATGCAAAAGAGTATCAATATATTGAAAATAAAGGCTATTATTTTAAGTAAATTTCTTCTGCATGTCAGCAATACTTTGGGCTGTAACTATATTTAGAGCTTGAAATTATTCAGGGAATAGTTAAATAATGCAATGTATCAAATCCATTTTAAAATGAACTGCATTCTCAATTTCCTGGACACTGCAAATTATTCTCAGCTGTAATTTATAATAGGCAAATGTTAATTTACCTAACCCATATTTTATGAATATGTATTGACTAATTGTAAGTCCATGGTTCAGGCTAAATAAATAGATGATTTATATTCAGGCAAGTCCTACAATCAATTTTCAATCTACTGCTTCAAATACAGTATCAGGATGTGACAGGTTTATTTGCATTGACATGACATGTCATAGTTTTATGAACTGCAAAATGTAAATCTCAAGCATTATTCAATAGCCACTAGCAGATTATGCCCAGCAATAATATCCACAGTAACACCTCTGAATGTCAATGGCCTGTCTGCTGCTACTTAATGACAGACTGAACAAAACTCTAATCTAAGCAGGCCAATCTTCACTTAGGTATCACTCATGATGGCAATTTCATTTCCCATGGTGACTCTTTAACACTTCTTCTCATGACCTACCCAGACAAGAAGGAGCACTTCTGCCACTATGTAATGGAAGAAAAGGATGTTATCATGCCCTCTGTATGCTTGAACTTGGCCTTTCAGATCACAGTCATTGTTAAGAGCAGTTAATTAAGCTTTCAAACTGATGCACAAGGTCTGTCCTGCTTCTTTTTGAGTGCTGTGGTTCATCTTAACAAAGAATCACTGTGTCTGGACCCTCATTGCTAACCTGGCACTGAAATCATTGGCTTCTTTGTGTATTCTGTTCACTACCATGAATGTTCTTTTTTTTTTTTTTTTTTTAATTTGAACATGCTTAAATAATATTTTCAAAATAAACATTTTGAAATACTCTTAGTGTTCTTTTTATCCAGATATCTTGGAATTCACTTCCCATCTCCAAAATAATATTACCACACTGAGAAAAATAGCCCAAGATGATCCTTTGGATATTTTGTAGAGATATTCATCAAAACCCTGTAGAAGTCTACATTTATCAATCTCCACATAATACTGTGGTCTCTGGATCATCTTTTCCCCCTCCTTCTCCTCAATGAACTCCTAAGAGATGACTGAACTGTGACTCAGGTGTGCATTCCTGCAGCTTGACAATAGACAGTTTTCTTTGTGCTAAAAATAAATATTAGGGATATTTGTCAGGAATTACTTGTGTCTGATTACACAAATTCTAGGGTTTTTTTTTCTCCCTATTTTTTACAGCTCCTTAAGAAAATAAAGGCATTTTCTTAAGTGCTGAAAATGAAACAGATCACTTCTCAAGGTATGGTCATATGTGAGTCAAAATCATGTGTGAATCTAGTGGAGAAATTACTTAAAACCAGACTCCTAGTGCTCTTGTGTATTTCAAATGCTCTACAGGTGGTTTTCCAGGTTATAAGTCACAGAAAGACCCTCTGTCATATCTGCCAGTACCATATGGATGTCCCATATATCTCAGAAGCACAACTGTATAATGATTCACAAGAAAAAACAGAATACTAAAATCTATGGAACTGATGGGAAAAATAGAGCAGAAGAGAAATGACTAAATTTAGCATGTTCATTCAGCTATAGTAGGAAAGGTATCTCAGACAATTTTCTGATTCACTCAATAAGTATTTTCTTACTAGAAGCTTTAGAGCTACCTAACAATATTATACCTGCAAGACCACTTATTGAAGAAGGGTGAATACAATGAAAATAATGAGGTTGTGGAATGAGATGAGGAAGATACATTCATTCGAGACACAAGAAGAAAACTGTTTTTATTGAATGCAGAGAACAGGCTGGGGAGGCTTGTTAAAAGTTATGTAGTCTCCTGAAAGAATTACTTAACAAAACAGCAAAAAGTTTGTTGTGGTAGAAAAGGATTGACAATTATATAATCCTTTAATTGTATCTAGGTTAACCAAGATGCAGACTAAAGATTAAATTAATCAGTACTAAGTTTTAATCAGTACTAAGAATTTTTTTTAAAAAAAAAAAAAGCTTCCAGTTTCATTCGTTGTGACAGTGTAGGGTTCAGCTAACAGTTTGAATGGAGCCTGCAGGCTGGAGTTAATGATTCCCATTAGCATTTCAGATGGGCTCCCATGTAAATACCAGCTCTTCAGTGTAATATAGACATAGGCAAAAAGGAAGTTAAATGCTTGAACATCTTCATAGATTCCTACATTACATCATCTCATAGGTAGCCAACAGCACAGGGACTGAATGGCACCAGCTTTTGGAAATCGCTCTGGGATCTAATTAATTGAGATAAATTATCCAAAGCAAGCTGGTACTGAGGAAATTGGGTATGTTTAAGGCTCTGAGAGAAAAATGATGGATGGATTTGAAGACAGTACAGAAAGACTCTTTCTGTCTTCAAAAGACTTAGCTGAAAGGCTTATCACTCACTGAAAAGGCTTCATTTCATAGTTTCAGGAGTTACTATTCTGTGATACCACAAGCATCTGTATATGGGACTCTGTGCACACAGAGCTTAACGCCAAACAGGTGATCAGCTCCAAAACACAACGAGCTCTGAACCATGGTAGTTTGGTGCAGAGCTGGGACACTTTCAACTTTGTTCCTTAAATTCCCCATTGTCACCAGGCTGCTAATGGCTGTATCCTAGTTCAGGAGAGTGAAGGGCAGGCTGTGAGCACTACTACAGCCATAGCCAATCATCAGGTGCCACAGGAAGATCAGCAAATGAGGATCAAGTATCGAGTAGCTCATTGGTTCAGTGTTGCTGTGGTAAAAGACAGCAAAGAGGCCACCAGAGGCAGTTCTTCATGGGGCTGGGGTGTCCCTGCTTGAGCAGGAAGGTTGGACTAGATGCTCTCTAGAGGTCCCTTCCAACCTTGAATATTTTGTTATTCTGTGATTCCCTCCACTGTGGGAAAGGGAGGTTTCATCGCCCATTAATATCAAATACACCTGGACAAAACATTTCTAGTGTCTTCCAGTGTCTGCATCTCCACATGGTCTTTTCTGTCCCCAGCCATGAAACTCAGACTGCAGGTGTTAGAGACACCACATTCTGCATGCTGTGTAGAGTTCCTCGGAAATATCTGAATATAACAGCATTAATTGAGACAGAGCAGCATACTGATCAACTGAGTTGCATATGCTACATGGTTTATGCATGCCCAGCATGCACAAACATCACTTTAAATTCAGGCAATGTAATCAGAAGTCAATGAGATCATAGAGTTTTCAGGCTTGGCAGAAGGCCCTTAGTGCTTCCCAGAGCTTGACAAGACACCACACTGCATGTCCAAGCACTGCCAAAGAGTTTTACCTTAAGCTCCAGCTCTTTTGTATGTGCTTTCCACAAATTTTCTAGTAAATGAATACACATGTAAAATACCAAGGCATCTGCTGTTCTAATTCCACTGGCTTTAGTGGAATTATTCCAGGAGAGAATTTGGCCAGGGAATGCTTGGCACATCCTGTCACACATCAGCACTGCAGAAAGCCCACAGAAGATTTCTGAATACTCACCGCATGAATACTCACCCCAGAGAAACAGTCACTGAGTAAACAAGCACAATGCCGCTTAGCTGTGGTTCAACCTGCACACCCAGCCACCTGCCCCAGCCAGGGCTTTAATTGTGGCTGGGGTCTTTCTGTGTCATCATCCCCATCTGGCTGCTCGTTTCTACTCTGCATCATCTCCTCTGTTTTTGCTGCACAGAAATGCAATCATGGGCGGGTAGGAGCACGCAGCTAGAGGTAGGGTCTGCTGAGGTAGCAGTACCACCGAAGGTCTACCTAAGGCATACTCAAGTTGCAGTGATACACTGCAGTAGTAGTGTATCAGTAGTAGTAATCCCTCTTCACTCAGTGACTTGTCGGGCTCGCTGCCATGAATAAACAGATGTCCTGACACAGCAAGCTGTGGAAAGCAGATACACAGAACTGTTCAGGCTAAAACAGACCTAAGGTTGTCTCTAGTTCCAACTCCTGCTACTATCCAGCAAGGTCAGCAGCAAAATCAGATCAGGTTGCTGGGTTTTATCCAGCTGAGCCCTGAAAACCTCCAAGAATTGAGACCCCACACCTCTCTGTACTCCCATTTATCTTCAGAGTGATTTTTTTTCTTCCCTCATATCCAGTCAGATGCTCTCCTGCTTTAATTCATGCCCACTGTCTCTTGTTTTACCACCATGCGTCTATGCATCTCAGTAAACAGCTTGTATGTTTTCTAAATAACTTCCTCATGGAAGCACCTGAGTGTGCTGCTTTCAGGTACTCCTGCAGCCATCCTTGCTCTAAAACAAACAAGCCTAGATCCCTCAGCTTCTTCTCAAATGGCAAGTGATCCAGCCCTCAACCATCTTGCTCTCAACCATGCCGAAGAACTACTTTAGCTTCTTGGTTGATGCTAAAATCCTTCAACTACCAACCATCTTGGTGACAATCATTCAAGTCCATCAAAATCTTTCTTACACTGGAGACTCAAACTGAACACAATATTCCATATCTGTGCTAATAAGTGCTTGGTGATGATTGCTTTTTCTGTTCTACTAGCTATGCACCTGCTGATACAGCCCAGGATACTTTTGACCTTCATTCAAATAAAAGTTAAAATGGAAGAGACATCAAAATTAAAAGTCCAGTTGGTCAAAGATGTATTCCTTTGGCTGTGACTACACACAAATACACATTTGGAAGTTTTAACAGCAACTATCAGTAATTAAAAAATGCAGAAAAAAAGTAGTCTGTAGTGCAGAAAATGAACTATCTACAAACGTGCAAAATACGCTGGTCTCACATAAAGAGTGAAAGAGAAACTCAAAAAACAAATCACTTGCTACAGAATAGTTCACTCAGCTGTACTAGAAATCCTATCTAATAATAACAGTCTTCTAAATAACACATTGCTTTGATTAATACTCATTTTATTGGAACAATGAGATTCTGACTTATATTGCTGCCCTCAGAAACAAAACTGAACAGACAGAATTCATTCAAAAATACAGCTATGGAAATGTAGCACAGTGTTCATCAGAGACTCTCAAAATGCTTTCATCACTGTTAAATAACTCTTACTTGACATTTGTGATGTAGGTCAGCAAAGTAACTGCCAAGTTCCTGAGCATCGGCTGTCAGAAATTCTGGCTTTACAAAAAAAAGTCTTTCCAAGAGGGAATGGAAAAAGGCAATCACCATAAGTATATAGCACATAAGGAAACAGCAAGGCCATTTCTGAGTGAGATCTACTTATATGCCTTACAGCAATGCCTGTTTACACAGTAACTGCAAAACCATCAGACTTTTTCTTATTTCACCACATGATTTTGAAGTAGAGAACTACTATCCCCCTTTTAGTTTCTTCTTTAATTGCCTGCAATTAATGTGACTAGGCAGGTCTGTATCTATCTTCTATGTTCTAGCTAGAACATTCATCCAGGCACTAAATTCTGTAGGCAGTTCCACTCTGCTCTAGAAGTAATGCAAAATGGTGAATCTATTTGTTCCATCAGTTATCTGCTGTTTCCAGTGGCCATTCCAGTTCAGGGTTAACTTAGACTTCTCTACACTGTGCCATTCACTAGTGAATTGTACAAAAACATCACAACCTGTAACTGAACAGGAAATTCATGTCACATGGGGCTTTCATGAATGAGTTAACTATTTTCTTTCATCCTGCTGCAGTTCTGTCTGAAGAATACCAAGGTATCAAAGTATCTATTTTTATGCCATTTCAAAATCAAGGCAAGAGAATCAAGTTGAAGTGAAAACAGGATTTGATTTGGTTTGGGTTTTGCTTTCTGTTTTTTTTTTGTTGTTGTTGTTGTTGTTGTTTTCTACTCTGCTATTAGCTTTAGGGGAGAGAAATATTCTCCAAAATGAAAAAAAGTTGAATTTCATTAACAAGCTTTATGAAGCTTATTGTTGGAAATAGAGTATCAGTACAATGATTTCCCTTGATTACAATTACAGAAGCTAAGTTAGTCAATGCCAAGTAATTGTCTGTGCTTTCGCCAAATAAAAACTATTTCAGAGCTATAATAGTCCCAGCATATTGTGTAAATGCATATTTTATTCAGATTTTTCATCCCAAGCGTTAAAAATATGTATTCATTAAAACATAATTTCTTTAGACAATACCATGGGCTATTAAAAAATAAGTTCAACATGATTTAATTAGTCTTTTGAGGTAATAGGTGCATAGAAAGCCTTAAAGCTCTGTCAACTACTTTGCAACAACCTTCATGTACATTATTAGCGTACACATTGTCATCTCCCAAAGCATAATGTGTGTCTTCCACATTAGGAAAACACCCTCTTTGTTTATATAGTTGATACAGAATACGTGGTTCACTTGCTAAAAACTAGTGTGACTTTCCCTCTAAAAATTATGTGTTTAGTAAACACTAATTGATAGAAAAATGAGAATTTGGCAATCCAGTTCAGAGCAAAGTCTGTATAATGTAATTGTCCACATGTACTAGCCAAAGTCCTTCAATAAAAAGGAGAAATAATAGGACTTAATGTTCCATCTCTTCTAATGAGCCTTTAGGCCTCATCTACATAGAAAGTTAATTGCTTTAAACTGGCAGAGGGAAACCCTTGCCATCAGGCTAACAAAGCTATGTAGTGATTTTTCATTCAAGTAATTTTTGTGGGAAACTTCATGATATTTCCTATCATAAAAATCTACAGAAAAATGTTGTTGAAGACATTTAATCAAAAGAGATTATTGCCTTTAATTAAATTGACACTGCCTTTGGGATAACTCTCCCGTATCTGTAGTTACCTAAAATACAGGTGTCTACTATAAAGTGATCAAATAAAACTCTAATGTCCATGGAAAAAGATGAGACTCTTCAAAGAGTAATTAAGCCTTTGCTAAGACAGGAAGAATGAATCATTCTCTGGAAATACCTTTTTCCATCGACAGTGCTTTTTCGCATCATGCATAATAAAAACTGTGAAAGTCATTACCACAGGATGCTGCGGAGGCCCAGAAGAAAGGCACTAATGCATTTAAAAGCCCCAGACTAATTCATGGAGAATGGGTGCAGTAAGCAGATGGTCTGAAAATAGTTATCAGCTCAGGAAGTCTATAAAAAATGTGTCTGGTAGGTGGGAAATGTCGCTTTGTATACTGTTTGTTTCTTACACTCTTCTCTAAACATCTGGCACTAGACCCTGCTAGAATATAGGATTTGATGGTGTGTTGTCCAGTCCAGTGGGGTAGCTTTTTTATTCGAAAGTTAAATCATATCCATATCCAAACTAGTTAGTCCTTCAAAGAAAAGAAACAATGTATACAACTATACAGTTTTCTTTATATAAATGGGTAGTGTTTTTAATTGATCTCACATTTCCAAGATACTTTTTCATGAGAAATGTGGCTATTTTGTGTTATCTAGTAGATTTTCTTTGCAAGAAGTAATTTTCATAAAATTAATTTCTAAGAGATCTTCCAGAAAGATTGAATAACTTAGATTATGATGTACTGTTACTTGCTGTCTGTGTCTATGATATACTACATTCAGCTGTTAGGCACAACTGAAGCTCAAACAAGACATTCTGTAACACATATAATGAATAATCAGATGAATAGTGAAACCATGAACATATTTTTATCATGGATGCATGTCTGTGAGGAATTACATATTTGGAACAGGACATCAATTGAAACAGGACATCCTGCTGGGATACACAACAATACCCAATAACCTTTCCACTTTTTCTAAATAACTCTAATTTTCAGTATTAACCAGATATATTTTCTTATTAGCTCTGATAACTTTGTAAGATATTACCAAATATCTGGCATGATTTGAAAGAACTCTTAATATTTAAGAAACTTGGATTTGTTCTACAGACATTTTTGAGACAACATTATTGCATTATGTGACTTTGAGGCTTATCAGGATCAATGTATCAGAAAAAAAGTTCAGATAGAAGAAAGGAAGGAAGGAACACCACTTTCATGGTGCAACAAGGTTGCTGGTTGATGGATGCTCTAATGGAGCGGAGGACCATTTGGTGGGAAATGTGTTTCAAATCCCCAAATCTGACTCCCCATTTTAGCTTTTTTTTTTTTCTCCTTTTTCCTGACAAATGTCATAGTTTGTGACCATCCACATTATGCAAAATTCTAAAGTCAGAGTCAATCCCATGGGAGGCCCTGAAAATAAAATGCTGCAAACTGAGCTGACTAGTCTCTCTTTCAAAGATACCTGACTTTAAAAGACACATTCTTTCTTTACAATACATTTTTCAAATTTTCAAATCAGATATCAATAATCAATAGGTTATTTTTACCGTCCATGAGGATGATCTTCTGACAAAACTTCTCCATTAAAGGTTTTTGGTCTGAGGTCCTAGCATTACTTATAACCCCAATTTTCTTGCAGCATGGCATCTCCATCACAGATGCTAGAAGACTCGTGGGTAGGAATTAGGTGTGAAAATATACTGTATGCCTCTTTTTAGTTTTGCCAGATGGCTGTGTTCTTTAATACTAATTGTTAAGCAACTGAAGTTACTCTAGAATCCAGGGAATAAAGCTGTTTCTTTTGTCTAAAACTCTGAACAGATGAGTTTCAATGGCAGACAAGGCCAGGACTCAACATTTCATTAATTTGGGACCTGTTCAATGACTGTAGGCATCCAGTCCTCTAGGGAAGTGATTAGTTTTCTGCAAAATAGAAGACTTTGTGACTTGCAGAGAAAACTATGTGTACTAGTAGTAAACATTTAAAATTATGCATATAAACTCAGACAATATAAATCTCCCATTAATTGAGGCAGCGCAAGCATTTTCCAAAGAATGAGGAAGGACTAGTGGAAAGGACTAAAATCTAGATATGGTTTAATTTTCAAGTAAAATTTTCTAAACAATATAAGTGTCCTCAAAACTCAAGACCTGATTCCACAAGTGATCTAGGCTACTTTAAAATGCAAAGACACACTGAAGCGGGGTATGAATGTAAAGCACAACTATCCTGCAGTTATTTACTTTTCTGAGAGATGGTGGACAGTATACAGCAAATGCAGGCTAGAAATTAATAAATTACCCTGTGGCGTTCCCCAATGCTAATGCCATCATCATTCCAGTCTAGAGCCAATATTCTTTCTAGCTAGCAATTAGCCACCAATTTAGGATTATTCTTAAATTTGTTCTTTCATGAATGCAGAAAAACTTTGAAGATTCATATTGCAGCGGGGCTGAACGGTCTTCTGTCTGTCTCAAACAATTGACTGTGCAGGAAGGTCTGCAACCCACCTCAATGCTTCTGTAACTAATCATAGCTAGAGAACTACACATAGTAGTAGCCGTAGTTTGTCCCTAAGTTTGGCTTTCTGCAGTTTAGTTTAGGCCAACACAAGACCGTTCACAGGAAGCACTGGAATGTAGCAGCTGTTCTAGGCTATGTTCAAAGATACAGCCCTTGTGTACCTCTTTGACTCAAGTCTCAGTGAAAATCCATGCGATGAACACTTCCAAATCTTTGTTTGCAATTAGGAATCCAGTGCCTGAGTCATGTGGTGCTTTGGATGATGTTTGCAGGATTAGATAAACATTTGCTTTCCTGAGGGGCATAAACTGAAAATATCTAGATTGGACAGAAAGATCAATCAAGATAAGCAAAACCGAGAAAGTTATTCTGAATAAGAGCACCAAAGCCTCCCAGCCTTTCATATGACAATTCTTGCCATCCCATGATGAAATCTTTCCAATCCAAATAACAAGCCTTTCCAGATTCTGGATAAAATGTGTCTGAGAAAAAGTGACGTTGAGATCTCTTTGCTTTAGTCCAAACACCCTTTGGAATAAATCAAATGTGAAGATTTGACATTTCCTCTTCTCTAATAATATCAGTGTTTTTGTTTAATTTCATTATTTTATGTTTTGATTAATAAAAATTTTATAGCACAAGTCACAAACAGTGAAAAGAGTCACTAAAAATAAAAGTAAATTGTAGAACAAAATAAAATAAAGGATACAATACATAGAAAATTCATGGTTAAACCAATACTATGCATTTGTTTGACAGAAGAAATATCTGTTTAAATGCATTATTATAAACTTAGGAACTCAGAAATTAAAAAGAGCTGAAATTAAGATATCTTCTTTAACCTTAATTCATTCATATGATTAAATATGCATACATGAATATACGCCATTCAATTCCTTGTCATATAGTATTTCTTCAAATAAATTACTCCAGCCAGGATCACATTTTATCTTTCATTATAAGTTTCCTGACTCTTAGAAACATAGCTGACATCTCATCTTTCTGACCTGCTTCCCGACCCTATCTGTTTTATTTCCAATTTCTTTTTCCTTGTGCCAGCTTAATTCTCCCAGGCCAATTTTCAAGTTCTAGTTTTCTTAGCAACTTAAGACTCCTCAATACAACTTTCTTCCTTAATCTTCTAAAGTCCATCTTACCAAATGCAAGTTGATTGCTTATTTTCCACTACAGCTCCATTTTCACTGGAATGCCAATTCTCTGGTCCAGTTTAGACCTGCAATTACTGGCAAAGGAGAGCAATACTGCTACCAGCTCCTTTCTCCCCACCTTTACAAGCCCCTTGGAGGTCTGGATTTACACCTAGGAATGGTGGAGACATGTGGAGACTATTAGCTATTGAAGAACAACAAAATCACAGAATGGAAGGAATGGGGATTTGCAGGGCAAGGAGATGGGGACTAAGAAAAGTCAATAAAACTTAGCAAACTGCTCTGAGCTTAAAGAGATGTCTGCATAATTGGAAACGAGTAGTAATTTTCAATGTGTACAAGGAGTTAAATTAGTTAGAACACTTCATTTAAAATGTAATTACTTTCTACTGTGGATCGGTTTGAGTGCTGTAATTCTGAAAAGAAATGTTGACTTGCTCTAACCTTTCTTGGACCATTTCACATTTTT
>JAVCKT010012186.1:17574-28422 GCA_032273925.1 Rhynchotus rufescens | reverse complement strand
GCAAAACATAGAAATATTTTCCATGTAGTTTATGATAGACTGATAAAATATTTTATTTGGAGTGCAAAATTGCTAGTTCTGGCTTAGTTCATAGACAAACAAGTTTCCTACTTGTTTCAGAATAAGGTGAACAACTTCGTATGCATGATTATACTGTTGTGTGAATCTATTTAGATATATACATTCGTGATTTGTGTACCATAGAGGGTTAATATGGAGCTAATTTTTAGCTCAGAATCTACTTAGAGAATATGAAATACTGAAAATTGTGCCAACAAGCATGAAATTGGAGAATTAGACACTCCTCAGCTATAGAAATGAGGACAAAATAATAGACTACAATTAATTTATGATACATAAGTTTACACAGAGAGCCTGAAGAGAGTTTAAATTATTTCTGGGCACTAAGAATCTTATCCAGTAAACACCATCTACTTTTGCATAATGCTATGATAAATAGTCCCATAAATGCCAAAGAACTGATCAAGTCAGTAAAAAATACATGTAGCCTTTGCAGAATCTGATCTTTTGTCATAACTGTGTAGAAATTGCATAATTCCTACTATTATGACTTCAAACATTTTTATTTGAAGTCTTTCTGCTCTGGTTTGCCAGTTATATCTTAAACCTACACAAAATACTTTCCTACCTTTGACTCTGAAGCTTTGTAACTTTTCAAAATTTCTTTACCCATGTCTTGAGAGAAAATGTCTCAATCTATAAAGTAGAAAAAGTAAAAGCTGTGCTAGCATTCTTACATCTTTTGAATGTTTTTCCCAAATTTGTGGATGTTTTGCAAAGTGTCACATTTTTTGAAAAGAAACAAAACCCAAACCTGCAGGTCATTCGTTTTTATTGCCCTCTGGAACAAAACAGAAACATGCAAGTGATGGAAAATGTCAAAACCAACATTTTCATTGAATTGTTTAAAAAAAGCCCCCGATATTTTGGTGATTAAAGACTCAGGAAAAAAAAAAAAGAAAAAGAAAGAAAAAAAAGAAGACTTTTAAAAACTCTCATTCCATAGCACAGGTAAGGTTTTTCCCCTCACTAAATCTACTAATGACACCCTGTTAGAGTGATTAGGCTCCCTACTCAATGAGCAAGTAAATCTAGGCAGAATTCATCAGACAAATGCTGTTAAATAAATTTTATATCCTATATCACACAAGACCAAATGGTATAATTAGAATTAATTGCCACCTTCATCAGTTTCAGCACAGGTCAAGGATTAAGTAGCCCTAGAGAACGATCTGACCTTTAGCTGTGATCCCGCTCCCACCCAAATCCTTAGCTATGAAAATCACAGCAATGGGTGTACCAGGAGTTTGCCCCAAACTGTGTTTTGGTGCTACATGGTTTTATCCGTGCCCCACTTTTCCCTAGCTGTGAAATAGTCATGGTTTAACAAAATAGCTGTTTTGACACGCACTGTGAAAATCATATTAGCTTGCAAGTATTTCCAGGTTTTGATGTGTTTGGTCACAAAATGCTGGAAAATAAGCAAATTAGAGAGGACAAACATGGAGCAAGAGTAATTTTTTTTTTTTTTGTGTCTATGAAGAGAAAATGACTTGAATTTAATAGGGCTAGCTGAAAATTTCATATCAAAACTCTTTTTATATGGAAAAAAATGGCTTAGGATTTCAACTTTTAATGAAAATGCCCCTAAACAAAACATTTTCATCCAAAAACTTGTCTGGTTTTGGTTATTTGGGAGGGAGGAGGTTCAGGAAGAATTAAAATTTTACAATATGGTCCTAGAAGTGCTCTTCTGCACTTGGTTATGTATATTTAAGACATATCTCCCTCCTGGCATGGTTTGCAACACAATAATGGAGCAGTGTTGAGAAATCCACACTATTGCTCTCTACTTAAATTCCCAGAATTGTCAATCTGGCATCCCTCGCAGTGCAACATTTACATAATTTTTAAATTAAAGACAATTATACAAAACCCTTCTCCATCAAAGGGCCAGTTTCCTTCCCCACCCTCCCCCTGAAGTCATCAGCAAAGCTGCCTTTCTCAACACTGAACACAAAATGCCTGGTGTCCATACTTATGGAACAGCACTGCATGCTTAAAATCTTTATAATTTTGCTTTTGCCTAATACGATGGTATGTGAGGAAGTATGTCTGCAAGGGGGATGCTATGAACAGTAGCTGTGAAGTTCCTGGTGGTAACCACTGTTCAAACTGAGGGTACATGGTGACTAATAAAAAAAAAAACTAAGCAGGTAACTGAGTTTCTGAATTTGTAATACTGAAGAAGTATGTGAATTGAACTGAAAAAGAAGTTTGTCATGAAAACTATTTACTGTTTTTTTTTTTTGATTGTTTGTGTGTATGTGTGAAATAAAACCAGCATTCGCCTAAATGGACGAAAATTGTAATTATCAACCAAGGAAACACATTTTCCGTAGTGCCTCCCTTCCATTGCCATCAACCCTTCAGCCATGTAGAAATTACATTCTCTGCAACTGTTAGTGTGAAGCAACACAGAATTCTTCTTATCTGTCACTGATACTGTGATTTTTTAAAGTAAATCGTAGACAGATGGATAGGCAGATGCAGATTTGAATGACTTACCTTTCTTTTTATTTTGGACAGCAACTTACACATATGTGTGTCTGTGTATATAATATATAAAGTTTATGTGTGGGTCCACATAAACACACAAATGTTGTGACTGGTGTTTGACAGATAACTGTGAGACAAGTGAGAGAGCGAACTTGGTTGTTTTTTCTATTCTTTTATGTAATGAATCGCAAAAATGTTTAGTTATAAAAAGCTAAATCCAAATGCTTTCTCTTTCACCAAAGCAGCTGCTCGTCCAGAAAAGAAAAAACAAACAAACCCAACAACTTTGCTTTGATTTTCCTGCAGGATACAAGCTCAGTTGCTCTTCTTGTGATGAAGAAATAATGCCATGGCGCAGTGAAGCAGTGGACCTTGCCCCTTCTTGTAGTTAACCAGTGAGAGAGGCTGCATCTGCTTATTCTCAAACATTAATGCAGCTAAAGGAATAAGACATCAGAGGCCTGCGAATGAGAAGGTCTTTTTAAATTTACAAAGCATTCGCTCCTGAATCCACCTCGGCCAGTTTGGGGAAAGAGCTTTTGGCACCAAGTCACCCTTCAGGGAAAGACTGATAATGATCACTAAAGACATACTACGGGCTCCTGCCTCGCTCACTTCAAAGGCCTTCTCTCTTAATCAACATTAAATCATCATTTTGCCTTGAGTATAGGGACAGCTGTACACAATCTATTTGTTTTAAAACAGATTAGGAGGGGTTTCTCTGCCAGAGTATAAGCTGCTCGATAAATGTACTTTAAAGATATAACTAGGGAAAACATTGCTCCTTTAGTTATTGTGTGTTCTCAACCAGTGTTGAGAACGCAGAATATCTTCCCAAGATTGGATCCTTGTTTCACTGTTCAGCAATTCCTGAGAACACTCAGGAAATATGACAATTAAAAAAAAACATCTCATATCTGTTGATCTGTTGATCAGTGGGGTGAGCTGTCTCCGAACAGCAGTAGTAATGGTAAGTTATACAGAAACTTCCAGACCTTCTGCTTTCTTCTTCTATTTTTAACCTTAGAATTGCCCCTATTTCTTATACTGATGGTCTCATAAATGTTAGAGTGACAACAAAGACCTTTTATTACCCAATTAAAAGCTGATAAAGAGATAGCTGTTAAATAATTAGTCAAAGACCCTAAATTACAGGGAAAGATCTATCTTTTAGATCCATGCTGGAGATATTTCGATATAGCTGTTAAGCACCTCTCTCAAGCCCAATTCTCTTGTGTTTACTGACATGTACACAATTTAATCTATGCCTAGAAACAAGGCCTATTTCCAGAATGGGACAGGATATCTTGGGAAGCAGTGGCTCTCAGAAAGGATTTAGGAGTCAAAATGAGGACTCAGCTGAGCATCAGTCCCAGCAGAAACCTACGGTGACATGAACTGAATATTCAGTCTTTTTATATAGGGGAGACCAGAGCGTAAAACAGAACTTTATTGATGTATCTAGTAATGATTATCTAGTAATGATTATGTCTAACATCAGACAAGCTGTAATGAACCCTGTTGTCAGCTTTTTAAAAATACACTGAAGAACTAAAATGGACATCTGAAATTTTTATGAAGAAAAAGCCACAACTGAGAAACAGAGAATGCTTCAACTGTATTATTTCTCCAAAAAACGATGACTTGACAGGCAAGTTGATTATATGACATTACTGCCTTCATAGAAAGAAAGAAGTGTTTGTAAATCTCCACAAACTAGAGACATGAAGAATGAGATTCAATAACTGGAAGCTGGAGCAAGACAAATTCAAATAAAAAATGAAACATGATTTCTGATAAAAAGAGAGACCACTAGAAAAATCAAACAAACTTGTCCCTTCTGCGTTTGTTCCCTCTCTTGCTGTCTTTAAGTCAAAACTGGCCATCCTTCTGGCCAAACACAAGCTGCTTTAGCCTGAGCTGTTGTCCGTGCAGGAGGACCTGGCTGAACTGCAGTGATTCGAATACAAGATCAAAACAGATGATCGAACAGTTTAACAGCCCGTCCTGAGTGAGCTCCAGCTTTCTTCTCATATTCTTGCTTCAGATGGAAGAGTGGCTGCATGCCTAGCATTTTCATGCCGTTATCTTAGCCGTGAGCATAAATCATAGACCTGGGCATGTGAGCTGACGTGGCTGTTTATGTGCACAGCTACTCTGTCTGCGTGCACAGACAGCCCATGCGAAGGGATTAGGGGCTGCGTGTCTGTATGCAATGAAAATTGTGTCCACGGATTAGATTATTGCTTATTTCAAAACAAAAACCCTAAACTATCATTAAGAGCCTTTTCTAGATCCAAGAAAATAAATGACTAAAAATGAAAATTCCTTTTTTTTATTCTTTCCTCATATATTTCATTTTCCCTTAAATACTTCTCCTTTCTTTAAACAGTCATTTCAAAATGAATAATGTCTATTACCTGAAACTCTTATCACCAAATTCTAACTATTCCACAATAAAATAAATCTAGTAGATTAATATTTCTCTCCATTATACATATGTATATATATGTGTATATATATATATATGTATCTATGGATCTGACTGAAGTTTATTTTATGATAAAGATGAAATGGACCAGTTTGGCAGAAAAGTGGAACTCAGTTCGAGGTAGATATTATTGGTCATTTCAGTTTCATGATGTGTTTAGATTCATGGTGATTAGAGAATAAAAGAAAAATGCATTTTAACATTTTTATGCAGGTACTATAAAAAAAAGAATATTAGGTTTCCATGAAGCTACTGCTCGGCATGGGAATCAAGGGAGAGAAAAGGAAAACATGGAATTTCGGCCAGCAAAGGGAAGAGGAAAACAGCTAAGCAAAGGAAGTTTGGGTTGTAAATGAAGTAAAAACTGGATAAATTTTTGACATAAATGGATGAAAGACTATGTTGAGAAAATTCTGTTATCACCTAGCAGAAGAAACTACCCCACATATGGAAAAGCCTATCCTGGGTTGAGAATGGTGTCAATCACTGTGCAAAAGCCCTGTGTTGAGTAAGGGGAGGCTTGTTCCTTGTCCTCCTAGAGAACCTGTTCATCAGGGGTAAGAATGCAGCAGCTGATCTACCTAGAAAGCAGAAGGCCAGGAAGGGGACGCACACAGAAATGGATCCTATGTGTCTGAAAAACAACAGAATGCAAATCAAGGCAATATAAAGTAAAGAAAGAGAGGGAGAGAAAATCACTCCAGGGGTTTTGCCCCCTTCCCCCACAGGATACAAACTGTTTCCTTTGACTTTGCAATAGTAATTTCAGAGTTCTACTTCTGGCACTGTCTGAGCTGCATGTATTTTCAGCACTTGGCAAGAAGACACTTAGAAGATAGAGGTTATTCTTTTGCTTGGGAAACAGAATTAGACTTCTTCCAGTATGACAGTAAATAATGCGTTTCTCCACTGAGGTCACCATTTCACAGACAACAGTAAATTTGGCATTTCCTAATTTTTTACTGCTTGACTTTGCAACCTAAATAACTTTCTTCTTTTCATTGAGTAATTGTCCACATGGAGTCCATTTTTACCGGGCGCGTGCTCATGGCTAGCTGCAGGCATAGGGAGCACGTACAGTCCAAGAATGGACTACATGTGGATAACACATTTCAAAGAACTGCAGATCCTGAGAGGTAAGGAACTCCTTACTAATGTACATTGTGCCGTGCAGCATTAGCAAATTAAACTAGAGTTCTCTGACCATTGCCAAAGCAAATTGCTGATCTTTCATGATGTACAACAGATAGACAAGGGTCTGATTGCTCATTAGGTTTTCACTGCAAAATAAGTTTACGCCACTCGTGATTTTATACGACTGAAGACTCTCATCCCTTTCTCAAAGGTACACCAAGCTGCCCAAATATTCAAATATTAAATTCTAATAATAAAAATCAACATATAACTGTATTTCTTAGATAACTATATAATATATTACATATTATATAAAACCACTAATGAGCGTAGCTAAAAGTAATGGCAAAGGAAAAGGCTATGGCTTTAATTTAGAAAAAGCCTCAGTGACCAGTAGCAGATGTTACAGGAATATAAGGATGAAGTGGCGACCCCTCCCATTTTATTCAATCAGAAATTATAAGTTTATTCAGCCAGACTCTCCTGAAGAGGGACAGATACTCTAAATAAAGTAAATAATTGTCTGATAACTTCACCTATTTATTAATAGACTTTCCATTTTCCAGAGTTCTGTTTAGTGCCGTGAAAGATTGCATTCTCTTCACCCTGTTCCAAAAAGCTATGGTGCACACACACACACACAAGCACAAAAGAGGGAAATTTGAGCTCATTCCTATTACATGCAATGAAACCACTGAGAGTTTTGGATGTCTGCCATTTTTCTCATGGTCAGCATTTACAACTCACAGGCCTGGTTAGATAACTGACCCTCATTGAGCAGATTAACTACAACTTTGTTTCTAATTTTAGCTGTTATTAAAAGGAAAAACAAATACCATTAAAAATGAAATATTTTAAAATTTCGAGCAGTCTAACTAGCCTAAATGAAATTGAGATATGGAAAAAAAAAGACTCTTTTTTCTACTTCAGAGCAGTTTTCTCTGGGCATTTGTAATCACTGCATGAGGTAAACTTCTTTACAGGGGGAGACTTGTGATAGTTAAGCTGGGACATGAAAAATAAGTTTTTATCTTGTTAAAAAATAATTTGAGGTTTGGAATGTCAGTAACTATAATTTTGAAAAACTGATCACCTTAAAAAATATTCAGACTGATATTCAGAATGTTGCACTGTAGAGGCCAACATATGTTATCAGAGAGCTTTAGAACTTCAACATATAGCTCTCTGATACAAAAAAAAAAAAAAAAAAAAAAAAAAAATGGGAGGAATTGAAATTGTGCCAAATGTCCTTAGTTTGGATCTGATTGCTCCTTTACAAACCTGATGAAGAGATTCTGAGCTCACAATGTTGATTATTTCTCAAACAACAAAACCAAGGTATTAAAAGATAAGAATATTATTTCTTCCGTTCAAAAAGTCTTCGTAATCATTGGGAAAAGAAATGCTTCGATTAAACACTTTTATTTTAAGGATATGTTTGCTTGCATTATCAAGCTGGGTTGGAGTGAAGCTGATGACCATCTTGTTCATATACAAAAGCAAAGTGTGTCAGGTTTTTTTCTGAACAGGACATCAGTAAAGAAAAGAAAATGACTCCTCTTTCTTTCAGTTTTATGAGTGTGTGTGACTTCCCCATCTGTGAGTCTTGCAATAAGGCAAGAAAGCTAAAATGCCCTGTCAGCTGTCTTTGAAAGATGAGGTTCAGGTAAAAGGTAGCCAACTTCAAGATCAGTGCAGGAGTCAGATTCCAGAAACTTTAAGAAGTTTCTAGACAAACTTCAATATTAATCCAGTCTCGTGCCAACGTATGTCCATTGAAAACAGCAAAGTTAGGTTTAACAAAGCCAAGAGGAGATCTTAGTACTTAGTTTGGAGGTGAACACAGGAGCAGAGTTAGGCCTCATCTTGCAACTTTTTGTTTGCTTCTTCTTACTCACGCCCTCTGATGTTATTTATTAGTGTCTCCTCTTTTCTGCCTGCTAAGGTGACCAGACCTTCTGATGGCCAAACGGACAGTCACGCCGATGGGGGATCTGCACTACTGCTGCTGGCACAGAGCAGAGCACCACAAGATGGAATAAGGGATACTGCACACTGAGATTTGTCCCAGAGCAGAGAGCCAGATATACAAACCCATTCTGGATACATATTTTTTTCTTTCAGAGTGTAAATCTAATTTTGAATTTTGAATGTCTCTAAGATAAACAAATGAATAAGATCTGTGATTGGTCCCCAAAAGGAAAAAAGCTTATTAAGAGGCAAATGCTAGAAGGGAGATGCTCTTTTTCTTAACTTCAGAATGCAAAATAAAAAATATATATATTTACTTGAGATCATAGGAGACATTAATAAAAATTATTTTGGAAAGAGCAAAACCTCTAACCTCAGTGAAACTGCTTGAATTCATGGAGATATGAGGTACTCATTTGGAAGAAATGTCAGGTCTTATGTGGAAATAGTGTAGCAAAAGGAGCAGGTCCTTATTTCTGTTAGTATATATGCCTTCCTGATGCGAAAGGGTTAAGCACGAGTTAGGGATGTATGTGAAAATATATGGGTGAAGTAGGAAAAAAAATCTCTTCTAGCTTGAGTCACTCCATCTGTTCCCTTAATTCAGTGGCAGACCTTGACTGGACCCTGGGATCTGCTAGTCCTACACTTCATACAACTTCTCTCTGTAAATTAAGTTGTTGGCTTGTGTTGCCGAGGGTTTAGGAAGGTGAGTGATGACCTTGGTTTGAGTATGTTTGTATAGAAACATGTCACTGCAGGATGATGTCTTTCCTCCAGGGACCTAGGGCCCAATACTAACCATTTGTTAAGAAAATACCAAAGCTAAACATATCCAGTGTATGAAAGGATCCAACACCCTTGCCAAGTGTAACTTTCACTCATCTTTGAAACATCAATGTATGCTATATTTTAAAGGTTATTTTTAGCACTTGTCTTTTAAACTGTTTCCCATCTGATGTTAACATCTTGCAACTTTAAAACTAATATGAGTTATTTTTATTATTAAAATGGGAAATCTCTTTAATATATTGTAGTATGGCAATATGTTTAATATATGTTTTAAAAAGGAGGTCGAAAATAGTATTTATTCTAAAGACTGAGGACACATAATTCCAAAGAAGCCACATAATGCTTTCAAGTTCTATGTTTCTTTATATAGCAAAGATCAAAAATAAAGTTTTAAGGAGGATATAGTTCTTTTTTTTTTTTTTTCCATCTTCTTTGCAGTATTTTCCAGGCAGTCAACTGCATTCCTGAGTTCTGGTGTGTGTGTGTTGATGTTTGGTGAATTCCTTATGCTTGTTGAGTTGTCTGAGAAAGTTCTATTGTTAATGACAGAAGGTTGCTTGCAATGAGGATTTTGAAACCAGATGAGGTGCTCTTGTTATCCTGCATGGGCTCGGCCGGATCGGTTGTTTTCATTAGCTCATGATATTCACACAAAAATATGAAAAGAAAAAATTGGATTAGAACCACATTTTTCAAACCCGGGTAATCTAAAACTGAGTTCCTAAGTGTGGATTTAGATACTTAGCTTTAGACATCCAAGTCTGAAATTGTTGGCCTTGTTTAATACCCCTATTCAGAATTGATTAATGTACAGTCAGGATGTTTTTCCTTACAGCAAAGCTATAAATGTTACCTTTCTAAAGTTCAGCCCATACTTACTTGGTATATCTTTAAATAATTTATCTTCCTTCCCTACACTCTTTAAATATTTCAGCCTATTTTAGCTTACAAAACAGTTGTGAAATCATTGATTTGGCATTAGGGCTTCTCCAAGTCTCAGGCGGGAAGGTAGCTGGTGTGGGAGACGGCCTCTTGTTTAAAGAGAGAAGCACAAAATCCCAGCCCCTTTACAGTCAGTGGGAGCTTTGCCCCCGGCTTCCACATGGAAGGGAATTTTATTTGCAGCGAGACACCTTTGGTCCTAAGCAATGCAAATGGAGCATGATTGCACCAAAGGCAGTGAGGACACAAAATGCAAAATTGGCCTGTGGAAGGAAATGAGAGGAAAAACGGACATAAAACAATAGGAAAAGTCAAGCAAAGTAATGTACCTGCATTAAAAGGAAGTTGCCTCTCATAAATTTCTCTTTAAAACTGTATCAGGAAAGGTCTCCTGTCCTATGAGACCATTCATAATTGATGACTGGTAGAAACTAAATGAGAATGCTAAATATGTGTGGTTTTTTTTCTTCTCACAATGAGTAGTTAAGAATTTTCCTAAAAGTGATTATAAACCATTTCCAAATTCTTTTTTTTCTCTGTACATGTATATAAATTTTTATCATACTTGAACTTTTAAAAATTCACAAACCTTACTCACTCTCATATAAACAAAAACCACCAACATGTTTTAGTTGTCCTTCTCTTGCAATTGTGCCCTTTGATTTCTTCTATTTAAAGAACTATATTAGGAATGACTTGATGTAAGGAATGCACTCAAGCTCTTCAGCTGAAAATGGAATGCTGAAAATAGACTTTGCTTTATTTACAACCCCTTTTATATAATTTTTTGGAAGCTATCATTCTATTACTTTCCACATTAGTCAGTGAGGAATAAGAATCTGTTTGAATGGAGGAGCAGAGACTAAAGGTCATGTCATTCAATAATAAGCATATTTTCAAGTAGGGCCAGCCCTGAAGTACAGAGGAAAAGCTTGGAC
>JAVCKT010012185.1:0-18852 GCA_032273925.1 Rhynchotus rufescens | reverse complement strand
TAGCACATGCTGGTCATCCAGAACATATGTACACTCACACTGGTTCCAGCTGACTCGTGCCTGGAGGCACCATGGGGAAGGAGGGCAGGAGAATGATGTTATTGTAAGGGTGGAAGGTCAGGCTTAGAATATGTAGGGTACAAATCTGAAGCACACAGATTTCATCAGCACCATAAAATGGGCAGTAAAGTGGACTCCTATACTCTTTAAGGGTAGCTGTGCTCTCTGCAAAAGAAATAAGTCCTTAACTGATGAAAATAGCAGTGAAGAGGGTACAACAGATGGCAAATGGAAAGAGTGGTTTGATTTAGCAAAAAAAAAAAAAAAAGGCGGCCCTAAACCTATTAATGTTAGACTAATTTAAATAAATGAGGTGGTTTTTTCTTTCAGGTCATGCATACTCCTGATGTTATGTTCTGTGGCAGGAAATTTTGTAGTAAGGGCCTTCTTTCCTGTCTTGGCGTGGAACAGGGATCAGACTTGCCCTTGCCAACTGTACCACTGGGCACATTCACAAAAGAAAGCCTATTTACCTGCATACTTTAAACGTAGATTATAAAGGTTTTGTGTGCTCACTGTTGGAAGGTAAATATAACTAGTCCTCTTATTTCATCCTAAGATTTAAGCAAGCAGTTTATTTTGCTTGCTGTTGCTGTCTTCAGATCAATTTCAATAAATAAATTTTATGGCTTGGTTTAGTGCAAAGGATCCAGGATTCTTTCAGGATGTTGTCATAGGGTACCGCTTGTTCTTTGATCTTGCATAGGCCACCCAGTCAGTATAAATCAGGGATACAATACTGTGGTAAGTGTTTTCAGACTCCAGCCCTTGTTCAGATATCTTCTATATACAGGAAAACACACCTTACCCATCTATCTGCCTAGATAGAAAAGCAGTGGAAAGATGCCAAAGAACTAACACATTTATTTTTGGTCGTGAAAGAAGAAGGGATTTTATTTTAAACACAATTAACTGCACTAAAAGCGCAGTTTTAAGTCTCTGAGTGGGCAGATTCCAGCTCTTGTGAAAGGCAGTTGTATTAGCAGCATTCTGTTAGTCTTAGACACAGCTTGACCCTGAAGTGAGTAGCAGAGAACTAAGGGAACGTAGAGCATAGTGTTCCTATGGACATGCCACAAGAAGGAATCCCAAACACAGGATCTGATTTGGGTTGCCTTCTTTTTCCACTACTTTTCTCTATACAACATGCAGAACAATAGATTTCATTAGATTTGTCAGTAGGCAATCCTGTTTGTCTCCTAAGGAGCTAATAAAGCTCCAAGAGACACATTCTTGTACAAGGAATATTTCAGTTCAAAGTTTGCCTTCTTTTAAAATCTATCCACATGTTTCTACATATGTCGGCCTCAAGGCAACTCAATATAAGAATGATTGGCCTTTAATTTAGTTCAAAGATTTTGGGATGTGCATTCTCTAGAATGAAGTGTCTCTGTAATTATCACACATGGAAAGGTAAACAGAAAAAATAGAATTAAATATAAAAATTAACTGGGTTGATAAAGTCTTTCATTTTATAATGTAACATTGTTGTAACATTGCCAATAGTTGATGTGGAAGCCTATATCTCAGGCAGAATCTGTGTTAAATCTTACTAGTCTTGGTAATCCTAGCAGCTGCATGCTGCACTTGTGCATTGGGGTCACAGAAAAACAGAATGTAGTTAATAAGATTTTGCTTTTGTTTTCAGCCGAGCACCATGTCCATTTGCTGTTAAGGGTGGAATCTTAGTTGCTTTATTAAGGAGTATCTCCACATCCCAATCCCAGTGCCACCCATATGTCTTTAAACCCCGAAATGACAATTCAGCATGTAACATTTGTAATATGTAGCATTAAAAATTGAAGAATATTTAATGGATCATTAAATTTTATTAATGTAAAAGGTGCATATATTAAAACAGTTCATACAATTTTTCGGAGATCCTGTGTTCAAGGTAGGTGTTTATTCAAGGTGGTTATATCCTACTTCACTGTGAAATTTATTCTCAGTGTGTTTCTGACTGCAAGATTCGAGTCTATCCATGGCTGTGTGTTTACAGAGTGCATAGCTTGCTGCATTTCTTCATAAAATGCAACAAGGACTATTTGACAGCCTTTGCAAGAATGTGATTTTCAAATATATTGAGTTTTGCTCAGAACTTGAGAAAAAAATGTATATTCCATTTCTCCATTAATTTTTACATTTTTGATGAGTGAAACTTTTTCAGTGTATTGTACTTGCATGTCTGTACAGTCATTGAAAATGCAGCTTTTTAACTGAGAGAAGTGGGATGACTCTTTTAATTCACTGACACACTGTCTCTACCACACATCCGTTTGTCACAAGTACAGTCATCCTATTAGTGTTTACTTAATGTGGGCTTTTTTTTTTTTTCATCTCTACATTAAAAGATTAATAAAGCTTGTTTAGACTAGTTAGATAATCCAGAAATTGCACGACTCAAATATTTTATAGAAACTGAAAAAATAGGCTCTGATGTCATGGTTTCCACTGTGACCCATGGGGGAGAACCCGATTTGCTGAGAACTGGTTGAATAAATTACACTAATGTCAGTATGAACTAGGCTAGATTCATACAATGAATGCATAGCTAATTAGTTAATATCTGCTTTTTGTTAGAGGTCTTGTCTAGAGGTACAGAAATTTTATTTTTATCAATGAAATTTGGTTTCAAAACCGTGCCAGGGTACTGGTTAACAGCACATTAGCTGTCCTGCAGAAATATTTAGGTATTCTAAAGTGAATACATACCTTTCTTAACTAGTGCAAGCTTTCAAATAAAAAATATTCTCCAAAATATATTATAAACAATGTATATGCAGTTAAATCTGTGGTTTTCAGATTTATGTGTGGAATGCCACTTTAAAGGGCTTGTTAGTCCCGGGCAGAACTACTCTAAGCTGTTTCACCAGTTATGTTCCTCCATATGTGGATCAACTTTTTTTTTCTCATATAGTGATTCAATTTTGATAAAATATATAAAATTTGTTTTTTAGGGTGCAAGTGCACAGACAAGCTAGCAGTGTAGCCTGCAGTGAACAAAAAGCAACTTATTATTAGGCACCTCCAGGTGAGACTATGCTTTGAAGCAGGATATCCATGAAGTAGAAACTTAGTGATTCTCAAACAACATTCGCCATGGCTACAGTTTGGGTAGCTAAAATATTATTCAAGAGCTATTTGGAAAGGAAGTTTTCAGATGTTGACTGCATGAAATAATTGACTCCATGGTAATTTCCTTGTTTACCCAAACAGCTAAAAAATGCAAAATTCAAACATGAGTAAACTGTCAGATAATCAGAAAAAAAAAAATGAGGAACATATTGGAAAGGTAAATGTGAAATCCCTGCAGACATACAAAACTGCAAAAGAGAATGGGGAATAATTTTAAAAGTGGTGATGCTGAGCATCCACATTTGTGGGTAAAACAAGCTTATCTCCTATTTTCTCCTGGTTTTCTTTCAATATAACCACCTGCTGTAACAAGGCACAGAACAGAGGCCAAGGATAAATACTGACAAGAAGCAGGAAGGGAGTCAGGGAAAAACGTACAGAGACAAGAGCAAGACTGAAGAAGTTTTCAAAAGGAAAAAAAGAAGGCAAGGAAAAAAAGAGGCAAGATTTGTTGCACTGTATTGGCACAATCATATATACGGAAAAAACCCTTTCTTTCTTTCCTAGATACAGTACCCATGCAGATGTTATGCTTTAGATCTGCAGTCTACGGGCTCTGCTCTGCAGATGTCTTGTGACAGATTATGGGCAGCCAGGCCAGACTTGGAGTTGGAGGCCTAAAAAGGACGTGCAACGGCTCGTCAGTAGTTTTGAGGCTTGGCACTAGGTTAAAAAGTTTGGGGACTGTTCCTCTGTGTCGCGATTATTGGGAAACCTAAAGTTTCACAGGCTCAGAAATGCTCCCAAAAGGATTAGAGTGCTCTACCTGGGCAACATCTATTTGAAATGTGGAGGTAGGAGGCTTTCTTAATTTCATTACATAAAGATTGCTGTCTGGATTTTTAGTGATTGGAAGGCAAGAAATAAGTCTAGTCTGTCCAAAAAAAAAAAAAACCTGTGGGAAAATCAAGAAATGTTTCGTTTGTTTGTCCCTTTTTTTCCATCTGGCATTTTCTCAGTACAAGCAAAAAGAAGGTCTTGGTTGAAGTGGATCTGACGTCCGGTTCTTATCGTCACTGGTTTTGGTGACAAGCTCCGTAGGTTTTAGGCAAGAGGCACTCCCCAGGCAGCCCGTTTGTCCACATTGCTCAGGCATTTTCGCACGGAACGCAGCGGTTAAAACCACTTTGTTGCTCATCGTTTTTATAGCGATGGAGAAATGTTTGCCCTAGGATCTGCGCCATAACCTCATAAGGTGGGAGCAGATTGTATAATAGCGCGATGACAAAGCAGTTTAGGACTGCAGGATGTTGGAGTGGTTCCCCGCAGAAAAGTAAACTGTTTGTTTTTAAATCATTCCAGCAGCCATATGCCAGTACTCTAGAAATTTCCATCCTTTGAGTTTTGAGGGGTTTTTTTTGCGGGGGGGAAGGGAGCAGTGGGAGAGAAACTCAGTTCATATATTTCCATTTATTTTGAAAATTCCCAATTAGAAGTTGCTCAGTTAGCATTTGAATCCAGAGAAGAAACTTTTTGTTTTGCATATTTGACAGGAGGAGGATTAGAAGGTAATTTTTGGTTCTGCAACAGTGCTTGGAACTTCAATGCTGGAAAGTTGCTAGTGATGTCTATCAATAAGTAAATTTGTTTTCTTTCCCCTCTTGATTTTTGCCTAACTCCAAAAATATATGTGTTCAGTAGTTCCTGTTGTGAAATCATAGTGCTGAACATGACATTTTCTTGCCATGACGTGTCTATGACAAACATGTACTTTTGGATTACTGGCAACAGCAACAGGAAGGTCAGGCTGGATTGAAGAAAATGACCTTCTAAGTGAACTGGTCCTGTATGGTCCCCATCAGTGGCATGCTGCAGGGAGAAGAATCACAGTCTTTCCTCTAGGAAAAGTCTTTCCTGTAGGACAAGAGTAAATGGCCTCATGTCGCACGAGGGGAGGTTCAGATTAGGCATTAGGAAGAATTTCTACACAGAAAGAGTGGTCAAGCATTGAACAAGCTGCCCAGGGAAATGGTGAATGAGGCACTTAGGGACATGATTTAGCAGGCATGGTGTTGCAGGGTTTGCGGTTGGACTCGATGACCTTAAAGGTCTTTTCCAACCATAATGGTTCTGTGATATCTATGCAATGGAATAATGGAATCTATGATACACTTGGATTAGATTTTTGAATGGGCTGTCATGGCACTAAATTGTAGACATGGGACCAGATGGAATTTCGCAACTTCCTTAACTTCACTTGGGAAAACTCCAGCCTTAATATTTATAAAATTGCCTGAGGATGAAAAGCCTAAATAACTAGAATTATAGAAAAAGAAATTAGGTTGGATTTGTGCAAACATCTCCTCTAAGTATGTCCAGTTAGATCAGATTGCTCCGAGCCATGTCAAGTCAGGTTTTGAGTATCTCCAGGTCCTGAGCCTCCCTGGGCACCTGTTCTAGTGCTTCATCATCCTCATTGTAAGGAGATTTTTCTTCATATCTATGTTGAAGTTTCTGCATTTCAATTTATTCTCATTTCCTCTTGCCCTGACACTGTGCATCTCCAAGAAGGAGGTGTTTGGCTCCATATTCTCTGTTTCCTTCTATAAAATAATTTAAAAAGCCTACTCTTCTTCAGCATAACCCATTCTCAGGGTCTTACTACATCGTAGGTCTTTGGTCTTACTAAGTACTAATAGGTCATAGGTCTTACTAAGTATTAGTAGTAGAATAATCCACATGAAATTAAACAACTGCAGGATGCAACCTCTTCAATCTGCTTGGGAAAGTTCTCTGAGAGATCCTGTGCCTCAAATGTTTAGCTCTGTATATTCTTCCATCCTGTAATGGCACTAAGACTTTTTTTAACATGCAATATCATAAAGTGTGTTGCCTGTCTCTGGGAAAACCTTTACAAAGCTGTTTTTTTCTCTCCTGGAAAAGTCAGTGTTATATACTAACATTCTACTAGCCCGATGTTTTTTCTACTTTTTAATGGATTCATTCTCACGCAGTTTGAAACTCATGTAGCACATGTTTATTGGAAAGAACAAAAATTTCCAGAGAAATGTAAAATAATTTGGAATCTCTAGATCTCTCTTGCAAAGAAGTTATTAAGGAAACCAGTCTTAAATACAATAAAATAATAAACATTGAAAAGGCATCTTGAGAATAGACTAGTTGTCCAAGTATGGATATAGCGTGTTTCAATCAGTGACTTATGAATGATAAGAGTCAGACTTGGAATTCAAAACTTGTCTGACAAAACACTGAGCAAACAATATAAAGATTTTGTATGGTTACATTGCTTTCCTCAAGCACAACTTAGTATGAACTTATTTAAAATGAGTCCAAAATAAAATCAAACCCAGACTCAAACCCTGGACCTTTTCTATAATGATCTGAATACAGTCAAATAGAATTTACTTTCTCTAGCCTTGAGGCAGTCATTAAAATTATAGTTTTCAGTGAGAAACCATTAAGTTGTGAAAGGAATGAATCAATAACTGGCATTTTTACAGAAAGTTTTGGACTTTCATTAAGACATTTAATTTAGTGAATCTTTGATGATTTAATATGTCTAGCTATGCACAATTTAATGCATATCATATCTTATATTACGTCTGTCTATGCTTTTCTTCCTTTTTTTCCTTTTTTTTTTTTAAACTGATACAAACATTTCACAAACCTTAAGAAGAGGCTCTGTCTACCTTCGTGAGGTGTAAAGAGAAATGTCTCCTTTCCCTTGTGGCTCTGCTGCAAGGCCCAAAGGCACTTGCTTCCTTGCATATTTGTGCTTGTTTTTATAGGGACTTAGAGACCTCCTTTCAGGGTGGTATATTTAAACATGTCTTTATGTCAGTTTATACATTCCTTCACAGTCACATTTAGATGGTATAGTTTAATGCCTCCTGCAATTGCTTACCTCAAATTGTAATGCTCAGGTAGTATTCCATTTATTCATGCATGCCTTTTTAAACAGTTTATTTTGAACAAGAAGTAGACACGTGCTCAATCAGTTGTCCTTGTATAACCAGAAGGCTCCTTTGAGTTTACATTTTTATTTTAAACTTGCTTAAAATTTGCCTTGAACATATCTGGTAGTCACAAGTTCTATATGTGTTTTTATTATTATTTTATTATTATTATTATTATTATCATTATTATCATTATTATTATATATCCTTGGAATTTTGCAGTTTCCTAAGAAGTTGAAGGAAAGTTGAGAATAAGAAACTTGCTTGATATTTTGATAATTCTCAGCTTGACTCTATACAGTTTGTAATTTTATACATGTCGATTATATTGTTCTATTATTTTCTTTTTAATCTCCTCCCATGAAGACTTTTCTTCCGATTTTTCTTACCAGTCTGAGGATTTTTTTCCTACTTCCTGCTATATCCATTGAAAAATTATTAGAATGTTTATACTGAATGGACTTCTCGTATATAGCACTGTATTCGGCATTTTTATTATTGTCAGGTTTTTTTACTCTTTTTGTAAATCTAACTTCACCATTTGTTTTATTTTCAACTAATGTCTGCACATTTAATAGATGTCTTCAATGGGCAGTTTTCCAGATTGGTGCTGAAATTTTAGTCCTAAGGTTCTTTAACAAGAAGTGAGTTTCTTTGTACACATGTGACAGCACAAGGCTTAGTAGGTATAATTCTGATGAGCCAGTTCATTGCAAAACAATTTATCCTCAAAATGGAGTATTTGTGCTTGTTTACCAGTTTCTGCTAATTCTCTGTTGTAAGAAATACTAACATTTAAAGTACATACATATTTTTTCTTTTACTTTTTGGTATACAGGATAACATACATATCGTATTCCCATTTGCCATTATATTAGAGATGTTTTATTAGAAGGTAGTCTGAGATTCTTCTTTCTGTTTAATAGACTCAAAACCGCATGAAGCTGATGGCTGACAACTATGAGGATGACCACCTCAAATCCTCATCCCATTCCAACCAAACCAACCACAAGCCCTCCCCAGACCAGGTAATGTGTCTCTTTTTTTTGTCTTTTAAACTAATTTTTACTATGGAGTCTGTTTATTTTGAGTTGTACATAATTTTCCCTGACATGTTTGCAGTACCTTGCAGCAAAAATAACATTCCACGGTGGAGTTACAAAACAGAAATGGATGCTGCACTTTTGTCGGCTTCCTTGAAAACTCCCGAAATATGAGCGAGCCGTTCCCAGTACAAAGCTGTTATTAAGTGGGTGGAGGTGAAGGAGCAGACAATGAAAGGGAAGACAGAAATGTTACTGTCCAAAAATGCAGGATGGGACTCTTAGGATCATAGAATCCTTAAAATTGGAAAGGACTTCTAGAGATCATCTAGTCCACCCCCCTCTCTTCTCTAGCATATTTGGATTTTTAGAAACTTAAGCTCACTTTTTGAGTAGGCCGAGTGTCCAGGACTGTTTCTTGTCTTGAGTAACAGGAAATCGTGCTCAGGATCAGCTTTCTGATCTATGGATTGCATGTGAGCAGTTCCCTTCATTTCCCGGGAGGGAGCCCTGGCCCCTGTGCCGGACGAGCGCAGGCTGCTCCCTCGCAGACTCAATGGGCCATGGACTGAAGGAAAATCAATTTACCATCAGCATGTGCCGTTTACACAGCACAGCCATGAGTCTGATAACTATCAGAGAGATTGCCTATCCCTTGGGTAGCCCACAAAATGCCAATATAATTGCATAGCCTATGTTGTAATCTCCCCTGGTCCAGTTTAATTACAACATTAGCAATCATTAATCATTGTCTTGACCAAATGCAGGAGCGTTTGGCACTCCTCGCTGCCCTTTGGCTGATCTAGAAATAGTTGAGGCCTGAAGGAAGGCATCTCGCTCTAGACCTCTAAGTACCAGCTCAGTGAAATAACAGAAATTATGAGTAAGGTATGCAAGGAAAATGGTAAACAAACAAGTACATATTCACCTTACTAACAGAGATATCTAAAAATCTCTGCTTGTCTGTATCAGAGAAAGGTGTGGGAGATGAAAAGAGAAAATGAGAATTTCTCTCATTTTCAAATCACCCTGCTTTCCTTTCATACCCCCTCCTAGATTATAAATGAAGATCTGTAAGTAGAATGACTTGAATTTTCTGGAGTCTCTTTGGAAAATACTGATCATATTTTCTTTAGGAAAACGCAGTTGTTACTACTGCAAATTGTGTTGTTTTCATAATCCCAATTTGGAGGGAAATTTAAGAGTATCGATTGTTTATACACAGCAAGTCTGCAGAGAAATCAAGTCGTTTTCATAATGCAACTGTAGCACATGCCTAAAAAGGAGCACAGGTGGCATTCACAGATGAAATGAAGAGATAAAAATGAAATACTTAAGGAAGTTACTGCAGGGGCATCATGGGGGAAGTGGGTTGGAAGGGCGGGAGGATCTACTTGCCCTTTCCCTGTGTGTAGGGACATTTTAAAAGCTTCCAAGAGCACAAAGCATCCAGGTGGCTCCGAGTCTTGCTCCGGGAATTATAAGAACGCTTTTTGTTTTACTGCTGTTTGTACTCGCCTAATGTGCTTTAAATACTAACCAAGTCTTTATTTCGTTCCCATGCTGCGCTGGGGCTCTCCCCCGCTGGCCACCTCTGCGCCGCTAGGATGAGGAGGAGGGTATTTGGGCATAACGAGTCAGCTGCTCTTAGTGCAGCCATTTTGTTCAGAACGGTGAGAATCCCCTGCTCCTTCCAGTCCCAACGGCGAGGCCTCCCCTGTCCCCTCGCTCCCGCCCGCCCCTCTTCCCTCGCTTCCCTCCTCTCCACTCTGCATGCGGCTGCTGCTCCTCTCGTGATGTCCACGTTGGGGTTTTCTGTCTGCCCGTAATCGAGCCTCTGCTTCGTGCTGTTGTGGGGAGAGCTTTCCAGGGCACGTCGTGGAGTTTACGTGCGAAGCAAGCGGCGAATGCCTCTGCGAGAGCAGGAAATGTCTCTCCTGTAATTTATCGTTTACTTCACGGAGCAAATGCTTTCAGGAAGATTCGTTTTCAAAGCACTTTGCACCGTAGCCAAATCTCTGTGTGTTTTTTCTATTCTGCTTAGCAATGAATTTGCTCAGAGATATTGTTCCTTCAGGAGAGCAGGGCGTTTGAGCACGTTGAGATGTGCTGCTGAGATTGCCACATGGACTGACCTAAATAGTCACAGATACTTATTTGCTCAGAATAGATGATTCTTGATAATGACCAGGAATTTAATTTCATATAAACTTCGAAGGCGGAAAGAACATTGCCTTAACCTTCCTCTCTCCCAATCCTCATTGTTCTCCGGAGAAAAAAAAAAAGAAAAAAAGGAGGGAGGAGAAAATTCTGCTTAAATGTCCAAGCTCAATTTGTTTCTTTAAATCTGACTCCCTAATTTATCTTTTCTGCTTCTCTTCTTTTCTAGAAGAGAAGGCAATGCCCAGGAAAGTGCCCTTGTCTTTGCTCTAGTTCTCTTGTCAAAAAGACAGTAAAAGTCCATTTACTGACCTTGACACACAGTTACAGAGATGGATTATAAGGCTACAATACATAGGATTCATTTTTGTCTTCAAGAAGATGAATCTCTTTAAAATATTTAAAAAAAAAACTTTTTAAGGGATTGAGATATTTGATTTTTTTCATGTCAGTTATTTGAAATAATTTTCCTGAAAATTTCTATGGAATTTTTTGACCTTGCAATTCTGAAAATCACTACTCTGAGGGTTTTTTTTTTAAATAAATGAAAGATACACTCTTATCTCTTCACACTTGCTTAACTGCAGAGTTACGTATCTGTCTGACTGCTTAGATCAGATCCCTCTTTTCAAGCCAACCATCTGAAAAATGTAATCCAGCTGTGGCAGTGTCAAACCTGAATTTCATGCCTTGGAGTTTAAACTGAGAGAATCTCTTCTGTGGAAAAATCAATAACTTGCTTCATTAATTTACACTCCTTGCTGGTTTCACCTTCTTTTTTGAGTTGCTACTCTTGTAAGGGTTGTGTGTTAGTATATGATTGTAGACATTGTAGAGACTTACGGTGTTGGTAAAGATTTGCTGAAACATTTCACTTAAACACCAAGGACCAGGTAAGTAAAGGATGAAAAGGAAGAGCACCTGCACTCTGAAGGTAGGTAGGATACTGGTTTTTATTCTAGAGCAAAAGTGAAGGTTGTGTTGCAAATACTGACTGAAAGGTACTTCTCTTTTCCTCTCCCAATTGCTGACACATTGGTGGATGTGGCTGTGCCAAGAAGTATGGTTTCTCTTAATTTGCTATATAAAGGCAGGGATGGTTCACATAGCAATCAAACCCCTCCTCTTTCTCCTTGACACGTTTTCCTCAGCTTCCACACTATGGGTAGCTGCACAAGGCAAGTATCCTTTCCATCCCCTTTGTAAAAGAGAAGATATTTTAAGTCACAGAGTCCCCCTTTAAAATTAAATATACATATACAACGTGCAAGTCAATGGCAAAAAAAGAGATTAATAGCATAAGGCTGTGAGGTGACCTTGTTCTTTACGGTTCCTTCAGTTTTGAGGAGGTAGTCACCTCTGGTCAGTACTGAAGATAAAGTGGAGATCACTGAAATATGTAGAATAATAAACTACACTAATTTATTTGTATGTTTTGGCATTTTCGTATTCTTTTCCCTGTGGCATTCTGGAATTGGCCCAAAGTGTTAATATTCAAATATGTCAAATCCGTATGTGATCCCACTATTGTACATAGCTCCCCTGAAGTGGAACCCTACTTCTAAACATATGTGCACTTCCTGTAGTTTCAGAGTATGGTAGTTTACATTTCAGTTTACAGGTCAATGTAAATACCATTTTTCATCCTGAAATATTAAAATACTCTTTCGTAGTGTTTTTCTCCAGCATTGTTTCCTTGCAATCTGAATTTCTTATGACTTCTCTTTTTATTCCCCAGATGGAGCTCTGTGCTCCTCTATATTCAAGCATATTCATATGAGCTTCTTTGCTGTTTTGTATTTTTGAGATGCCAGGATGTTTTGGCCAATAATAATGACTTCCTTACTCTTTATTGCTATAAAATATAATAGGAATTTAGCAATGTTATGATATCTAATGTGTATTATATATGTATGCATGTGTGTCTATATGTAGACATATGTACATATGTATTGTGTCTGGGCTGGGTAGAGAAAATAGAGCTTCCATACGTAACCTTCTTAAGCTGCTCAGCCCATCTAGTTTTCTTCAGTATGGCCAGGCTATCTGCTATGTTATAAAGTGTGGGCATGGTTCAAATCTTCTTATGTTACCATATTCCTGGTTTGCAGTAGGAATCTGGTAGATGCCCTCACCATACAAGCGTTTAGGCTCTCTGTCCATGGAAGCGTTTTGTATGAACAGTTGCCAGAAATCTGTGAAGTCACGGATATGCCTCTCAAGGAGCAAAACATTTCGTTTTGCTGTTCTTGAATTCCAGGAACTAAAATCTGAAAATGAATGTTATGCTTATTAGAGAACAGTGGAGTGGTCAAAGAGCCAGCATTTAGCAGGAGTGTATAAAAGTGTTGCTTTTTTCGAGATGATGAAAATATTGGCAAGTTCCTATTACTTACTGTAAAAATATGGCAAGACAAAATGCCTCTTATATTTGACATTTTTATTTCATACTTGACTGATACAAGTTTTCACAGAAAAATATGTGTTGTGCATTGGCTGCCAAATACCCAGCTAGCAAGTCTCCAAGGATTTCAGAAGGTGATGTCTGTGGTGGAAGGAGAGGTTAAGTCATGATGGGAAATTATTTGAATAATTTTTTAATAACAGGGAAATGGTCATTTCAAATAGATTCATGGATTTCATGTCAAAAATACTATAAATCATCATTTGCAGCATCACTAGAATGCATGTGTACATTGTGTAACAAAGGCTACATTTCTAATGTTGTTTTAATTTGACTTCAGACATATCTTCTGAACTTAGGAACTGAAAAAAGGGCAACTCATCAATATAAGGCACGTTTCTGATATGATGAACTGAACTGTGAGTTTTCTAACTCTAGGTTTTAATCGAGCAGTTCTGAAAGATGTCTTTAGTGAACACGTGTTTCTCTGTGAGCAGTCTCATTCTAAATAGCCACTCATGATTATTGAAGGGCAGTGGAGCTTCAACAGTATTTCTACATGCCATCTATTAGGACAATTTGATAGAATTAAAATGAAAAATGAGATGAACAGTGAAGTCTCACAGAGAACTTGATAATGGTAAGCTTATGCAAAAAACAACTGAATGCTCAAGTTTGTAAACCATGTGTTTCTGAGTGGTGTCTGCTGAGCAGTTTTATCTGACCCCTAGGAATGCCCAGAATAAACATTCACAGTTTCCTTTTTGATTGTTTTGAAGGTTGTGTTTAGTATTTCCTTCTGATGACTCAAAGGAAATACACAAAAAATTGTCACATAGTCAGTGCACGTGGCTGCTCAAACAGATGAAGAGGAGAGTGGCAGAAGGAGGTGACAAGTGAACGTAGTTGGCAGAACTGTGACTACTCTGATGGCCAGGTAGGAGAGGTAGCAGTAACGGCGTGCAGGGAGGTAGGGAGGTAGGACAGACCATCCCAGGTTTAGCTGAACCTTTGCCACAGCTGTCAAACTCCATGAACTTTCTTTGAGATCACCACAGAAACAAATTGGGAAGTTTGAGAAGAATACTGGAGTTTTTTTCTACGTTATTTGGTGTTTGAATTAATACAGTGATTTCTTTCGGTGAAGTACATATGTTATGAATAATGAGTTCCATTTTCAAGTGATTACCCAGGCATTCATAGAGTGCACAAATATGATCTTTCTCTCAACAGGAGGAACATAATATCCTTGCAGTATGCAGAGCACTGCCCGTCCTATTGTCACACTTCTGCTCAGGTTGTCAGTGTTGTCACTTTGGGACCTCATGGGCTTCTCTATGGGTGCTTTTAAAACAAATTCATTTTCAAGATGGTCTTTTAATTGTTAGGTCAAAAAGCACCAAGCTTTCATGCTTGACTTGTATTACAATATAATTTATTGGACAGAGTACTATACCATGATTCAGAAGATAAATTCTTTCCTGGCGTTGTCTCTAACCACTCACTTGTTCTCTTTCTCTTGCTGTCTCAAATTCTCTATTTGTAAAATGACCTGAGTTTTTTTGTGAAGTATTACTGCTGCTTGGGAAGAGTTCTATAGGAGAGCTAAGTAACATTATTAAACAATATTTTAAAATAGTGTTGTTACAGTGATATGATGGTGATTGTAATGCCTCATTTTGAACTGGTTCCCAAAACTGTGCTAGATTTGTATTTGATTCAATTTATTGATCTTTCTTATTTTTCTTTCCAAGACCTTATCCTTTCCAAAAGAAGGGAAAAAAAAACTTATTTAAAACATTTCAAGGAGCTGTCATTCTAGCATACTGAACAAAACTCTTTAGACTCCTGCCTCTTCTTTTTCATTGTCATCTTCTGTCCTCCAAAGAATCCCTTCTTCCTCTTGAAGAATTTACAAATAAATGATGTAGTGGAAATGTCTGTTTTAGTTCTTCTTTCATATGTGTAAAATCTCTGTGAAAGAAATGTCTCTTCAGCTTGCCTTAAAGCTGTAGCATATCCAGAATTTGAAAGCAGCTAGATGAAATAATTGTACTTTTTTTAAACAGTACTTGTTTAAAGGCCTGTTTAAAAGGGCCTGGCTGAGGGATAAGATGCCAGATTTGTTTTGTCAGTACTAATGACAGTCAAGACTCCTCACCCTCCCCTTTGCAGACGAACAAAACTTGTAGTAAGATCCATAATGTGATGCATTCATATGTGCTGATATACAGTAACTAAGTAATCGTGACAAGGACAGCACTTTGAATGCAGTTGTCCTGTTAATCACACTCCTCTCCTTGCCCTTTCCTGGCACCTTGCTTATCTGGGCTCCAAATCACTTATGCTTCTGATAGATGTGCCTTTTAGCTTAGGTGTGGAGACACAAAGAAAGTGCATGGTGTGGTAATGACTGCTTTTAAGAAGCATACAGCTAGAGACAAATGCATCCTATTCAAAATCCTGGGGTACTAGCATACAACTATCTGCTCTTTTCAAGACTTTTCCAGGTTTCCCTTTCTTCAGAGCACAGCCTTTTCTCCCTGATCGTAATACTCCTGAATAATGGAAAGCCTTTCCTAGGTAGCGACTCCTTTACTGTAAGTAACCATCTCATGATGATGAAGTGACCAACTTATCCCATGCTGTAATCAAATAAGATCTTGCTTAACATTCATCTTTCTGATTGAGACAGCTCCTTCACACCTTCTGTATACCCACTGACATGTTATCCTGTACCCAGAAGTAAAAACTATTGCTGGACTGCCAGCCTAGAGAAGCCCATCCGTAAAATATTACTAACTTCTGCTCCCAGTCATTTCCCTGTTCTTGAGAACAATGCTTTTGTTGGCTTGTTTTTTCTTAACTCGACTATTTTTCTATCCTAATGATTATTTTATGTTTAAAAGAAATATTCTTTGTTTAAGAATGTTTTATCTACCAGCACGAAAGAGCTGATTTGATATATCGTTAGTCTTCATTCTGATCCCAGAATGATAAGACAGATTTCCAGATGGAATTCTGTAATCTTCGCTTCTGGGATGAATTAAGTGATCACAAGAGGTGTAACTGGATTGTATCACTGTCTTCCTCTTATTCTTATAGATCAAAGAGGAACAGAAATAGATACTTATATTTTAAAACATTCAAAACAGATGGTTGGTTTCTTTTTGTAAAGGTTTGGACTTTTCAGCAAAACAATTGCAAAAAGGCCATCATTCCTTTCTAGCAAATGCGATTATTTCAGGTCTGTGTCTTATTTTCTTCTCTGATTTACAGCTAACTATGTTCTTCTTCCACTAGTTGCTTGATCTTTGTAGCAACTAGGAATTCTACATTCTGACATTTTAATTTGTACCTGGCTGCCTCCACGAAAGGGGTCACGTATAGATTGTGTCTGTACTACCTTGCAATTGCTCTGCCATTGAAGTCTCTCGTAGCCATCATCCACCTGCCAATGCAACTTTGGAGAGCGAGAAGTTTCTGTGAACTCGTGTTCACCAAACAGTGTTGGTAGCATAAAGCAGGGTGGACTTGAGCTCTGACACACAAGAATAAAATCAGACTGAGAATACATTGCTGCAGCCAGGCTGGTTGATGTCATTGCAAGTACCTTCTCATTGTAAGTTAGGAGAGGAAATTGTGCAGGAAGTTGTGGGGGGATGAACAATATTAGAGCCGAGAGAGAATCAAACCCAAACCTGCTTGCCAATGCATTAACTATGAAAATAATTTTGAGAGAAATATGACTAAAATAAAAAGTGATAAGGGCATGTAGCCAATCCAGACGCTGTATTTTCCTGGCTGGTGAAGTTTATAATTGCTGAAAGGTGCCAGAATTTATAGTTCCAACTCATATTACGCTCACCACAGGCAGTCCAGCTACATCTGTTTGTTTAATGCAATGCATAGATGAGAAATGTTATTTATATGTATATAAATACATATACTTGTTCATGGGATTAGAATTTGAATGTAGAGCAAACAACACTAGAATTGCTAGAGGCGGATGAGCCAGACATCCTGCAACTTAATGTGACTTAGCTTCAAAAGTGTCATATGGACAGCGAGAGAGACACTGGGAGGAGCTCAGGTTAGAGAGGGACCAGGCAAAGATTTGTATCACCTGCGGACAGGGAGCTTGCAGCTCCTCTGACTGCCAGAGCACTTAAGAAATCCTTTCTGGTTTCCCTTAGCTACGTAACAGACAGTAAGGAGACTAAAAAATGCAATCACTGATATATGTGTTCACATGGGCAGGTGGTCCTGGTGTGCGGGACGCAACTCTTGTACTTTCAAACCAAAGCATATTAAGCCACTGGTTCTTTTCCTCCCCCATGATAGGCAGATGTGAAAAGAAAAATATAGAACAGCAAGGAAGAAGTGTACTGCCTTGTTCACTCTTTTTTAAAGAAGTGGTAGCAAGTTTGAATGGATTAATCGGGTTGGTATTTTCACTTATTCTCAAATTACTATGTTCTTTTTTATTAAAAAAAAAAAGACACATCAGTTCTGTGCAATCAAAACTTCCATTTGATTAATTACACCCACAAAAGCTCAATCAGTATAATACTATTTAAATCTGTAGGTTCCATGTAAAATCTGAAAACGCTTGTTTTCATTTGCTGGAAGAATGCATTTTTTCCTTGCTGATTTTCTAATTCTCTGTTTCTCCTAAGTTTGAATACCCAGTTTCACAGCTTTGTATAATTGAATTTATCAATGATTTCTTTTAACTTGATAACTGTCATAACTTATGGTAAAGATATTCCCAGTTGAAGGAGATTTTACCACACTTAACAGCAGTGTAAAATTTCAGTATCTCTGTATATTTTACCCAACTTTGTAAGATTGAGGCAGTGTTCCCTGCATGTAGACCACCTCTTCACCTCTGTAGCGTTCCCCAGTGCTCCAGGCAGAAGCATCAGACAGGTCTGCCAGCGTGTTTCATTTCAGATGTACAGTACTCACTACTATTCCATACATAACTCCCCACAAAAGCTTGTTCCACAGCCCGTGTGAGCAAAAATTGCCAGTGTCTGGATTTGTTATGTTGAAAAATGTTTGTGAACTGCTTTTTCAGTATTTTAGGAGCCCTAGCAACCCATTGCAATTCTTGGGTTGTCACCTCCATTATAGAGAAGTGATTTTATTTGAATGGAGGGAACTAATGAAAAAACTACTTTCCCTGTTTTGTGTTTTCTCTGTTTTTTTCTTCTGGTCTGGATTTTTCCCAAGGTGAAGAGGGTGAACTCTGGAAATCATTAATCCATGGGATTTGTTCATGGTGTATAAAAATTTCAAAAGGAATTTGCTTTATAAAAATGATTTCCTAATTGATTTTGTCAGGAATGAACTGAGAAAGAGACAGTTCTGTCAAAATAGCCACAGTCTCTTTCAACTCCTCACGCATGTTGTTTTGTTTCGCGAGGAGAAAATGATGAAGGGTAGATTTAAATCCATTTTTGTCTTTAAAACAAATCTAAAGAAAACTGAGCCTATCCTTGGGCTTCTCTCTTGTGGTCTTCTGAAGAAACCAAGTATCTCTGTGCAGCACTGAACTGAGCTGAACTGAACTGGGGTCAGGCAATGTCTTTTGAGAACTTTCTTCTGTTTCCATTTAAAATAATGAAGGGAAGACATTGGTGATAAATTGTGCTGAATTTGGGAAAGCATTGCGCTTTCTAAGCCAAATTCATGCCTCATAAAACTCCACTGCATTCAGAGAATACATGTTGTTTGTATTTGAACCCTTGCATTTGTTGCCAAACAAACACAAATGGCCAGAGAGAAGGTGTAATTCGATTTCCCATGCAAATACTTCCAGACTATATCATTCTGTTTCTTAGCTTTTTTCTGTGACTTACAATATGAGAAATTTTGCACCATAGGCAAAATTTTCTTTTCTCATAGTATCTATAATAAAAACAAGAGATGAGGAAATTGTCCTGTTTTTTTTTTTTTTCCCCTCTGTGTTTCTTTTCAACATCTGAGAAACCCATGTGATCCATCTTGACTTTTCAAATCCCTCCTGGAATAATTTGCTGATAACAAGTATCCATATTTTCCCAGACTTTCAGCCCATCTTGGGCAATGGTAGGTTGGGAAGCAAGCTTTTTGGGTAGCAAATTAA